>NW_010584388.1:906844-927549 GCF_000705375.1 Tinamus guttatus | reverse complement strand
ATCCTCTGCAGGTAACACAATAACCTTGGTAGGCATGACAACTAACACTTAAAATATATTCTTTGATACTAAAATGACACTAATAGGAGAGTAATATTAATAATTAAGTCTTTCTGAAATGCTGTTTTGAAATTGATGTGAACCCACATTCAATTAAGGCAACTATGCTGTGAAACTCTACGGCTCAATTTATGCCTGTGATCTAGTAGCTACATGGAGAGTCTTTAAAAATAACTGTGCTATTATTTTCCTTAAAAGTAAGACCAAAAAAGAAAAATCTCATCATAACCTACATAAAGCAAAAGAAGCAGATGCTTCTGTAACAGCATTAAGGCAAGTAGAGGGGAGTATGGGGCTGGCGACACTTCCAGGCTGGGGTTGGTTCAGATCTTCGTGGAAAGGGGAGCACGGGAGAAGGGCCAGAAGCGTCGGTATTTGGCACTGAAAAGGTCACCTTTCTGCGTTTGTTTTTGAGCGGATGTTGGGTGCTTTTCAGTGTGGAGTAGCTTGGTGGATGGCGATAGGATTACTTTTGAGTATCCAGTTTTGTTGTTGAATTTTGCTGCTGTAAATTAGGTTTATTTTGGGGAGTGGCAGGATTGAATTTGCACTTGTGTTAGCGAGAAGCTCCTGGCTCAGCATTTGCTGTTTTCATGCCAAAATGCAGTCTACAGGGGGAAAACCCCTGTCATTCTGTAAGTCCCCAGATGCTCTTCTCTGGAAGAAGATAATATACAGATGTGAGAGATTTGTTCTTGGAGTGCCAGCTGCAGAAAGTTGTATGTCAAAAAATTTTTGTGGACATGAGGAAAAAGGCGAATATGCCGTTGCCTGCATGTTCTGCTAGAAAATACTAAACTGAAACACATTAAAAGCTAGAATAGACTATATGAATATAAATTCACAGGGTAAAACCAGAACAGAACATTAGGACATCGTATGATCTTAAGTATATTAGATGTCATTAACTTGCAGCTAGTTGTCCCTTTTGTCCAATAATTTAATGGCTCACAAATATGTAATGGAGATTTATATGATACTGCTGTTTGGGTTCTTTGCTATTTCTTCAGTTTTTACTTTTAATCAGGACTTGCAGTCTGTGCATCTGTGACTCCTGGAAAACAGAAAACATACGTTCATTACCCTGTGTCATACATAATTTCTGCAGCTGTGATCATCCCCCCCCCCGCCTCAGTTTTTGTCTTTCTTTCCATATGGTGTCAAAGCGCAGAGTTGGTTTCTTCAGCATCTTCCTGTTAAAGACTAGTCCCAGGGATCTGGATGTGCTCGGTCCTTGCCAAGGGAGCGTTGGTAGCTAGGGAGGTTTCTTGTCAAGACACGAAGTGAGTTCAGGAGGTGAGCGGAGCCCACAGCCGGCTCTTTCTAGTCCAGGGGAAGCTCAGATTTTGTTCCCGGTGCCCTAGGGAGAGGAACTAACTTTTGCCATGGGAAAAGTCGAAGAGCCAAATTGTCTTTTCTCCGCTTCTGTTCCAGTTCTCCTCATTACTCACTTCCTCCCCTTTCTCAGGGGAGAGGCAGGGCAGGACATAAATAAGTTGCTCTAGCCAGCATTGCAGTATCCAGCAGTTAGTTAGAATAGTGACTGAAACCCGATAGAATCAGAAGGCAGATTTCTGTAAGTGGCTAGATAGGGTGAATTAGTGCATCAGGTAAAATACTGCATCGGTTTTTGAAAAATGCTGGTTATGTTTGCAGTTTACTTCTTGCTGAAACATCAGTCTGTCCATAAGCCTGCTTTCTGTAGCACAGTGGCAGAATCACAAATCAGCATCTGTGTGTAGCATGGTTGCCTCTGCAGACCTCTGGGTGTCCTAGGGAGCTGTCGGTTTCGGACTATTTCTAAATCACTGTGGCAATTAAAAACTAAATCAAAGCCTACTGAATCTTGAGAATGAAACATTTTACTATTTCATTTGCATCCATTCGTTTTTTTCCCCCCCTTTTGTTAGCATCTTGGAGTGGGCAGCTGGGTGGTTTCATCCATGCTGCCCTGAAAGCCACTGTGAGCCTGGTGGTAGTGTGGTACACCGGCCTTGGTCATTTTGCATTTGTCCTGTGCATTTTGGCTGCCAGACGGTGGCAGGTGAGTGTGGCCCTGTGCCTCGTCCCTGCACCGATGGGCTGCGTGCGCTCTCGAGGACGCGCTCAGCTTGGCTGGCCTTGAGGCTGCCTGGTAGGTGGGACTGGCCAGGAGACGACCCAGCAGCTTCCTGCACTAGGGCACTGGGTGGAAAATGGAATAAGGGGCCAAGGGAAACCCTTAAATACTGGGAAAATGTGCATGTGGGACTGCACAAATTTAGGGAAGAAATCAAAGGCAGGGGCCTCAGCAGGACTGACTTTTACCTGATTTCTAACCAATTTCCACATAAGCACTTTTTTTTTTTTTTTCCCCAGAAGATGGAGGGAATCTTTTAGTGATGAGATTCAGTACTGCTGAGATTCAGTATTGCTCAGTACACAACCACTGAAGTGATTTTTTGTCTGTTTGTTTTCATGAGTAAACTACATTTCTCTGTGGTTGCTGACTGGCATTCACTACTCACAGGAATAACAGCACATCAACTACTATGCAATAGAAAAGGAAAAAGAAAGTGGATGGCCTAAAGTCGAAGACAGTTGGTCTCTACAAAGGAACGAGAAAGCTCTGCATAGACTTACACAGCAAAACAGTATAGCTATTACAAGACATCCTTTTGGTTCTTGATAGTGCAACATGTCAATAACACAGAGCCAATATCACTTCTCTTTTTTTTAAACAAAAGCTTGTTAAAATCAGTTGTATTTTTAGGCAAAAGCTAGGCTATCTATTTTAAAAGGGCTTTTGTCCAGAAGCAACCACAGAGCGGAATTAGTGCTGATGCTTCATCCTTCCTGACAATTTTTTGAGCCATATCAAATGAGAGAATCCAGATCTTACAAACATAGAGGACAGCGTTTGCAACTGTGCAATCTACGTGTGTTATCTTCCTAAATGTCCATGCCGAAAGATAGAAATGTAATTTTTTCCGTATAATGAGTAACACCAAAAATCTCTAGAAACGTTACCAGAACAGCATGGTAACGGTTCATGGCTAAATTCTTGACTAAATGTTGTTGCAGTGCAACATTAATTTCTACAAAGCCTCATTAGATTTTACCGAGGATACTAAGAAAGTAAGTTGTATAATGGATAAAAATGCTTGCTGTGATGTGCTGAGATTCTAGAAGAGCATCAGCATGTTGTAGTCCCTCTCAAAACCTAAGTTACTCCACAGATACATGCATATGTGATTGGAGATAACAAAGCAGAGAGTCGTGTTTACTTATCTAGCAAGGTAGTTGTTTTATGTAAAAGTGACAGAAATGCTTCTTACACTTTCTGAAAGGATTTTTTTCACTTTTTCCTTTTCATCCTCTGTCTTCGCCTCCTGGGGCAGTATCTAAATGATGTCCTAGACTGGTGATAAATTCACAATTTTTACAGCGCTTCCTCTCATGCTGAGCTCAACCACTGGCAAATACTGCTCTGTAATACCTAAGTATTATTCATATGATCTCATGCAATATCATTCTGTTCCATTTAATCTCATTAGGATGGATTTTTGACTAAGCAGATGGCTTAGTCTTCTCTAAGAGACCATAAGGAAATTCCATGTCAGGAATGTTTTGTGTCTCATGATATTTAACTTTGCTGTGATTTGAGGGTTTGTAGGAGCATATTCAGCTTTGTGTGTGTGTGAGTGATATTTTTCAGGAGGTTTTCATTTTTGATCCTCAGTCTTCTATACGGAGACCGTAATTCTCTTTGCCAAACGCCTTTCAGAGCAAAATTTGTTTGGTTGATAGCGTGCTGGTTCTACTACAGATGCCATTGCTCAGTCTTGTCAGGCAGAGTCTTTTTTTAAAGCTTAATTCTCTGTCTTATTTTGAAGACAAGGCTATGTCCAGTACAGTAATGTGAATATAAAAATACAAGCTGGCTTAACCATACTTTCATTTTTTAAACACGATGAGTTCATCTAAATAGAATGACTTTAAGATATTCGTTTATATTATCTAAATCATTACTAAAAATCAGGAAATATTTATTGTAAAGGCGTAGTTTCATTCTTTTTGACTAATAACTGTTATGATATATTGGATAGTAACTAAGTATATATAACTAGTAAGAAATTTAACTGGGTTGGTGCAGGAGCTGAACCAGCTGGCCTCCAAAGGTCTCTTCCAACCTGGAATATTTGATGATTCTGCGAATACTCATATGAACAGTAAAGTAATTACTTTTGTGAGTTTCAGTTGCCTTTCGTATTCTGAGTAACTTAGAAAAATTATATTTATAAGAACTTGTTTTTTCCCCAAAGTCTACTTACCAAAGGTATTTGCAGTGAAGAGAGCAGATTTAATTGGTTTTGCTTACTTGCGTCCCTCCAGATTTGTTTGTGAAACCAGCAGAAATCACACTTTCATTTTACTGATAGAGTGGAAAATATGTTCTCCTGTTTCTGCAACTCCCAGTGGGCTCATCAGTTTTGAATTAAATTAATAATTGAAGTGAGCTAGTTACATGAACCAAGATAAAATAAATAATGACATATATGTATATTCTTGCAGTATTCTCAGTACATACTAAAGCTATCAAAGCTGGTTTAGGTCTTTAACAAACTGCACATGCTTAGACAGCCAAACGTTTTTTTAAGAGCTCACTAAAACTCGTCCTCTTGCATCACAGTACAGAGGATGTTGTTTCTGAGACTTGGGACATTTTTGCATGCATAAAAAATTAATCTCTTTTGGTTACTGCTCTTTGCTGGGCAGCCCAGGTGCATTTGGTATGAATAAAGAAAGAAAATTTGAGAGGACCCTTCATACATGAAAAAGAACTAAACAAGACAGGAATTTTATCCTGAGAACTTTGAATCGCATGTAGTCAGGCCCTAAGCTAACTTGAGTTGAATTGATAGATTTTTGTTTCTGTTTGCACAGCTCTTTGCTTTTAGATTGAAGGTTTGCTGAGATGGAGCGAGAGGGAGAGTTTTGCTTAGTTAAGATGAATGGAGTTGACTGAGTGAAGTTGTGCTTCAGCAGTATAGCCAACCACTTAAAAAGGTGACTGAGCCAAGCATAGGGAAGAAAAAAAAGTTGGGAGAAGTCCTTTAGCAAAGCTCATCCTGTAGTTTATGTCACCTTCAAGACTGATGGACCTGTTCATCAGAGGAAAGTTCATCAGCTGTGAGAACAAATCTTGTCACAGCGACTCCCTGACATTTTCTAAGATAAAAGATGGAAAGTTTTGTTTGGTTGGTTTTGGTGGAGGAGTGTGACTGAAGAAATAACTATTAATTTCATGAATTATTTTAGCACTGTTTCCACTGCCCAGTTCTTTTCTCTCTTGAGTTTATTTCTTACCTCCTTACCTTAGTCTTCAGAGTTGCAGTGTGTTGGGACAAGTGCACAGGAGAGAGGCTTTGGGCACCTATTTACATGTGTACTCGTACAGTGTAAAGCATGAAGCTTTATGCTTTATATGTAAAGCAAAGAAGTAGTACAATTTAGGCTATAAGGCATATAACTGATTTATATCTTAGGAATATGAATATTTTCCCAGTGTGCAGCTTCACGACAAAATGAAAATCATCATGTCTACAAGTTTATATTTCAGAGCCTTTTACAATCGAGGTCAGATTCTATTCCACTAGCAAGAAATGGGTTAGAGAGAAATAATGTATGTCTTACTGGTCTTTGCATATATTGGGAATATGAAGTTAAATTAATTCCCCCAACTCCTGTTTTTGGGGTCCAAAATGACGGCAGGAATGTCTTTGCTACCAGAGATTTGTCTGTAGCCCCTTCACTAGTCTCTCTGTGTGCACAGTGGTGATGGGGACGAGGGTGGTGTCGTGGCTGAAGGTCGGCTGAGAAAGATGCAATCTGCTAGAAATGTTAGCTTGTCTGAAGAGCATTTTTCCCCTTACAGTAAGAGCTAAAATGACAGCGTGAGGTGCAGAGCAGTGGTTTTAGGTGATGGGTATTGATCCTATTTGCTAGTCTCCTATTACGTTGCCTAATAAGCACTGCTGAGCTTTTTGTCTTAAGCTTAATGATAATATAAGGATTGTCGATAGCTTTCATTGTTGTTATTTTGGCCTTTTATATTAGCCCACACATGTATCATAATTGCCTTATTCTTTTTGTCTCTTTGTTACTATGTGTACAAGAGAAAAGCAAATCAAAAGTGCATATTGTTTATTTTGATGTGTAAGTTGGGAATAATAGCCTTGATATAGCAGCACATAATCAATAGAAAGAGCTATAGATAACAATTTATGAAATTTGTCTTTTTTTTCCTCCCTTTGTAGTAATGTGTGACCTCTTCATCTCTTTGATCCCTTATGCTACGCACTACGTAACCTTGGATTAACAGAAACAAGAAGTGCTGTGCATCGTGTAATGACATATTTCAGCAGGCTACATCAAAAGAGGTTGGATAAGATCTTCTGTAGGAAATCTTTTGCGTAGTCTACAAGAGGGGTTGTAGCCAAGGATGCTGTCACTTCCTCTTGCAATGAAGGCTAAAACCGAAATGGGCTGCAGTGCTGGTTTATCTTGAAGAGCTTAGGGAAACCTTGAACACACTTGAAATATACTGACAGTGCAAGAACTGATCTTAGGTGAAACTTCCTTTCCCATGTGCTGACAGTGGATACAGTAGTAAGAAGTTTTACTGAGTGTTGATATGACTCACAACTAATTTTAGAGTATAGTGAAGCTGCTGTTCAGTTTAGTAGGTTATGGATACTGAGGTGTTTAAAATTCTTCTCAAGCAAATGTGGCGAACAGTATTTTTCTCTTTGCCCTCTGAAACTAAAATAGTGACAATATTGCATTCCAGCATGTGTTTCTGTTATTTACCTTGAAATAAAATTGGGCTTATTAGATGAAGTAATATGAATGGATGGCAAATCTGGCTCCATTCCAGCCTCAATCTGTAGCATGGGAATAATCTCTTCACAATTTAGAGATGGTGTAAAACTGAAAAAATAAATTCAAGCATGTAATTACTGAACCTTCTTAAGCCCTACATAGTGCTTTTCATCTTTAAATAATGACTTCCTTCCTTGAAAGCTTAAAAGCTGTTACATTTTTTTTCTGATGTAACCTTGCAGAATAGAAGCTTGTAGCCATTGTGCAGAAACCTTAGGGATGTAATAATTTGAGTTATTTAGAACTAATACGTATAGGAGGAGAAGGGCTAGTCGTTTACCGTAGAGGATTCCCAAGCTGCTTGCCTGTGCGCAGGCGGACGTTGGCTTTGATCTTTGGCCGTTTGCTGTGTTCTGCTTAGCTCTTTCCTCCCTGCCCTTGACACAGGAAAAAGTGACACCTGCAGTAGACAGGAGTGCCAAGGATATATGCGGGATGACAAATGGCCCTGTGACAAAATGCGTGCCAAGGATATATGCGGGATGACAAATAGCCCTGCGACGAAACGCATGTCCTCTGGAGTTTTGTGTCGCTCGGTCACAATTTGGTCCATATCAGCAGTTGCAACAAATGTAAGGTTGTGCTCTTGTTTAGGAGAGCTTTCAAGAGACCTGTGCAAAAGTGTGTTTTTGTCAGTAGTACCGTATTGTAAACGGCCTGTGTTAACCATCATGGATTCCCTGACATGCTCAGTGCTTGAAAATTGGTCAGTGAGATACAACGGAGGTACCAAACTACTAAAGTGTATAGTGGTGGCCAGTGGAATTAGTGGATTTTGAATATTTTCCGTGAGAGCAGTTGAATATAACAGATATTTGGTTTCTTTTATAAGGCAATGTGTAGAAGTTACAGTAAGGAGATGGAGTTATGACTGCTTTATATCCTGTGCCTAAAGTTGTTTGACAGTTGGCCGGAATCGGCGCTTTCCTTTTATCTCTCCGTGTGCGCTAAAGGCATCCTGCTCCCCTCCACCACCCTCCCGTTCCCATTGACCAAGTGTCTTTCCAGGGATCGTCATTGCTTCTATTGGTAAGAAAATAAGGAGGGTGGACAGGAAGGTGGTTTCCCATATCTGTGTTAGCCTAGGCCCTTAGCATGGGAAGAGAAGAGAAGAACTTTTAGATGGGATAGGTGGCACTGAGGATGTGAAGTAGGGGAAAACTGATACACAAAAACTCCTCCAATTTAGGAGTTTTCCAGTAAATATTTCCAGGAGTAAAATAGACAGGGCTGCAGCAAAAGAACGAAATTTCAAAGTGGTTTTGCAGAGCTTCTCATGGGAAAATGGGGAGGGACTGCTATATTTGTACTTGCTTTTCTGAAATGCCACAGCAAGTTTTTAGTTTTGGAAATTCTCATCTTGAGAATCTGTTCTGAGTTTAAAGTCAAATAAATAAAGAAAAATCATGTGCACACACTTAAGAACCGGGTGTGTATGATGAGCAGTGCCTAAAAGTGCCTACAATAACAAAGGATTTAAATAAATTATTTCAGGCGTTTGCTTACCTTGGCATGCCCGTTACCTCGGAACAATACCTTTTCATCTCTATTCATTTTGGACAAAAATCCTTCTGATTCTTTGCAGTTTGCCTCTGAAGTGAAGGCTCTCAGTAGCCAAGCTGTAATCCAGATACCTGCTATGTGAGATCAGAATTTTAAACAAGTTTTTTTTTTTTTTTCATGTAGTTTAGGAAACTTGATATGTGATAAAGCTCTTAAAATTTGGCCTTTCATAAAATCTCACATCAAGTTGTATTCTAATGTTTCTGTAGAGTCTATTGTATAAACTATTCAATAAGTGTACACAGAAGGTAATCCCATTATAAATCACATTCAGAAGTTAATCGCTTAACACATTTGTGGGTTTTCCATTGTAAATATAATCATTATCCTAAATTCCAAAGCTAGTGCACGGCGAAGAACAGATCAAAGTAGAATTAAGACTATATTTAAAACATCTTTCTGCTGACACAACTGTTCTGCAAATGGTGAGTTTAAGATTAGCTCTGGTAGTTTACAACAAGTTCTTTGTCTGTTTTGGCTGGGCAAGGGACCTTTGACTCCTTGGCGAAACTGATTTCAGAAATGAAGTATATTGATTTAGGATGGAATGAAAAATATTTAATTAAAATACAGATACCAAGGAAAGAATTCAAGAGAGCAATAGCAACTGCTTTCTGAAGAATTCTGTAAAGCAAAAACAAACACAAACCTTAAAAATGTCTTTTTAGAGTATCTGTGAGATTATTTAGACGTATGTAAGTTTTGTCTAAGACCTTGAAAATATTTTTCGCACTTTCCTGGTCACTGAGCATTTGAGCCTCTATGACAGAACAAAGTCTTCTTAAGAAAGAACTTTTATCAGAAAATTATTAGAATGAAAAAGCTTTTTTTATTCCTCCACTCTTTTGTTAGTGTAGCTGAGTTCTGTCTGTACCCCTGAAAGCTTTTTCCTTCTTGAAATTAGCATACAATCTCCATTTAGCTTATCATTTCCTTTTCGAGTTTTACCATTGGTTTAAACAAATGGAAAATGAAATCAAGTGCAGCCATTTTTCATTTATTATTCCAAGCCCTGTGTTTAGAATGTATTTAGAGGCTGGAGAGCTTTTCTACTTGTTTTGTTGCAGAACTTGCGTTTCTGAAATGCTCAGGGTGCTTGCTGCATTGGATTCAGGAAACTTTATGAGTTTCAGATGTCTCTGTCATAAAGTGATAGCCTTAATATATGAGTTCTGTAACTGTAAGAACAGTTTAAAAAATACCTGATAATTAAGAGGCCATAGAGATACTTCAGCAAGCTACAGTTAGCCAGGTGAGCACTCAGTCAGTCAGGGTTACTGCTTGGTTGTGGTCTTTGGGCTTGGTCATATTTGCTCCTGTTATCCCCATAAAACTGAAGGAGGGTAGGGCTAGGAATAATTGCAACGTTCTGTGCTATGTTTACGTGTGTGGAGAGTGTGAAAGTAGTTGGATGTTCTTGATTATCTTCTGAAAGTCTTATCTTTGCATGGCGTTGCCTTGCGGTAATTAGAGTTGCCTTTTCACTCACTTTCAGCTGATACCTTTGTTGCTTCTCATTCTGGAGGTTTTTTTGTTCTGTGTTAGTTTGGGGAGTTTGGCTTTATGGCACCATGTGGTATAGGAGTATTTGCCTTGGGAACAGGGTGGCTCTCCAAAGGGCAACCCTTGGCAGATGGCAGGGTGAAGTGTGCGAGTTGTTTGTTATGTTGCTTTTAAACATGGTGATGTATTCTGGAGACAGAAAAACTCTGCAGTGACTGAGAGGCAAATGAGCATAGGTAACATTTTATTCTTCAAAAATATATTGTAGCAAAACCTTTTTTTTAACCTCTCCTGTAATTCATTTCAGAGATTTGCTAAGGGGGAGCGAAGCTAAAATAAGATACTGGACTGTTAAAAATCATAAGGGTGGAAGAGGTGATTATCATTTACTGTGCAATTTGCTGATAGGGCTGATTAAGATGCCATTCAAATGTTAAGCTTAATTTTGAATATCTGCAGTGTTACTGAAGGCTTTTTGTCTGTTTTGCAGTCTTAATCAGTCTACCACATAATTCATGTTCTCAGTCTTTGGACACCAGATGTGCATTGGAAAAAAGATAAAAATAAGCATAAAAATAATGTCAGGTTTCTGAGTGCCACTCTAAAAAATGAAGTCTTAAAATGAGTTCCCATTTTGATTCTTAATAAAGAAAATGCACTCAAATTCATCCTCTGATTCCCTACATGGCAGTGAGTCAGTAGCTGTTGACCATTTTCTTCTTTTGAGTGACCAGCTGGGTCCGTTTATGGCTAACATTGCTAATCTACAGCAACCTGTTGAGTACCTTCAGGAAGTTTTAGTTATAGGCTTTTCTTTTTAATTGATGGTAATTCTTAGCCTATAGTTGATTTATGCTGCCTGGTCCGGCTGTGGCACGGCAACATTCAGATTCAAAATAAACAAGACAATGAATTCTCTAGAAGAGGGAAAAAAAATAGTTGTGTAAAGCCTACAACCCCAGATCTGCTGAGTTTTGTAAGCTGAAGTATTTGATTTTCAGATGCAGTGAAATGTCTCCCACCATTCCTGGGTGGTTTCTCTTGCTGGAAATGTTGGGCTAGAGTCACGCTTACTACAAGAGCAAGCACCAGTGTGCAGTAGGTGGCTGGTCTGGAGGAATTCATCTACATCACATACCAGTGTAGAACCACAAACCATAGGCTCTGAGTTGCTCACTGTGTTTTTCAGGGTTTTGAGGCTTGGGTAGAAATAATTTGCTTCAGCAAAGAGAAACAGAGGAGAAAGCATCTCTGCAGAGTTTTGTTTCATCACTTAGTTTTGCTTCGAGATATTCTTATCATGCAGCGTGTTAAGTAGCAAAATGGAAAAGTATATATCTATACATCTCAAAAGGTCTTTGCCAGGCTGACTTGGGAAAAGAGATTATTGTGACTCAGCTGTGATAACTTGATCAGATTTTAAGGATATGAACAGGACACATCAACTTGAAAAACCTGCTGCCCCTAGAAACACCAGGGCATCCTCTTTATCCTTGTGACGAAGAAGGTAAAATCCCTCTTTCTTCCCTCTCTCAATCAAAATTAATCTAAACTTCCTTCTTGGCCCACTCATAATGATAATAGCAGAGCATGAAAGGTTGCTACTTTCCCTCAGATCTTGGATGGCCTCTTCTCTGTACTGCCTGGCAGAGGTGGAAGGGCCTCTGTAGTGTGTGATGCCTTTCAGAAAATCTTTTTAAACCAAATTTTAAGACATTCCTGAGCCTTACTGGTGATAGGCTGAGTAGCTTTGTCCAGATGAGATGAAAATAGATGGGACCTTTTTTGGCATGGGGTCCATAGTTCATAGATACAGAAGAATTTATACTCAAGATAATACTCCCTAGATTTGCACTTACCTTATTAATTTTATTACCTTACCTTATTAATTTTATTTATTTATTTATTTTTATTTATTTATTTTTTATTACCTTACCTTATTAATTTTTTTTTTGCACTTACCTTATTAATTTTATTCAATAGCTTGTGTTTGCCCCCTTGTGCATCTCAATCTGCAAAAACAAACCAACAGAAAAGTAAGCATCAGAGAGCACTTCCATATTTAGAGGCTTAAAAATAATCTCTTGCAGACAGAGCTGTATCCCAAGGTCAGCTGTTGAGGCAAAGTGAGTGGTAAGAAGGAGCCCTGACAGGTGGCACAGAACTGCCAAATCTGTCTTCATAAACCCACACTATTATCTGCCCTGCTTCAATGAAGCGGCTGTCACCCGGTTGCAGGAGTCCCTCACTGCTCCTCTCTCAACTTTTTGGCATTTTGTGTTTGTTGCGGGTTTGCTGTGAGCATGGGCTGCAGGAAGAGTGACTGCAGGCTGCCGCTTTGCTTTGTAACATCAGAATGTGCCGGCCGCGTAGCATACGCAATTTCATAAAATGAATTGTAGATGGAGTAAAAATTTTAACCTATCACCCTTTTCATGTCTCTATATGAACCTGCGATGTTTAACTCCAGTATAGTGCCTTGCAGATTTATTTTTGTTCCTTTATCAAATTCTCACAATGTCTGCTGATAGTTACCCGGGGCAAAGACTGAATAATCTTTGTGTTTCTGTCAGAATATCTATTTTGGGGTTTTGACTTCCAACTCCTATTTTTACATAAAATGCCATACAATCATGATCAGATTGTGTCAGCACGGTCACTGATATGTGTCAAGATATGTAAATGACTGTCAGACAAATCCATGAAAGTAACACCTGGGTAGAATAGCTACCAAAAAAATCAAATATTTAATGTTGCCATCTGCTATCCACAGCAGCTAAGAACAGCTAGTTCTTGTGGCTCTATAGATGAACACTAGCCATTGCCACATCTTGGGCTTAAAGAAAAAAGATAAATGTGCAGATTAATCTTTAAATGGATGGTTAGGAGAATAAAAAGGTAGAGAGATGAACTCACTTCATTAAGGCAGTGAAATAGTTGAACTTTTCAAATTGCACTTTGGATACCAAAATTTCAGCCTAATTTTAAAATTTCAAAGAACTAGGAGTGTACACAGAGCATTGTACTTGGTGTATATATAACCAGGAGCCCACAGCTGTTGTTTCCCATATAATAAATTTGTGATTTTTGGAAAGAATTTTGGAAGCTGTTGCCGTGTGTTACGACGAGTCCTAGAACTGGAGAAGGAGAACAGAGGATACGTGTCTGTATCTTCCCAGCTGAAGAGGGAGATGGAGGTGGGGGCTCACGGAGCTGGGTGCCTGGTTTAGAGCGGTGCTGCCTTTGGTTGAGTCATGGGCTCTTCGAGATGGTAGCACAACAAACCATCATACCGCCATTTCCAGGTGCGTGTTTTATAAGGGAGTCTTGTGAACTGCAGTATACTTAATCAAAATAAAACAATTAGGAAGAAACTTTTTCTATCTTTTTTTTTTTTTAATGAAGATGTTTGAAGGCTAAGAAGCATTTAAGAATCTTACTATTGTTAAGCTACAGTGTACTGAAGCTCGCCAAGCCTTATGGAATATTTCTTACTGAAAACCTGCGGTTACGAACTTGAATTTTATCAAGTACATTTTATTTCTAAAACATCATTTTTTTGTTTAATTAGATAAGCATTGTATTATGTTTGGGTATTTTTCAGTTATATTCTTGTAGCTTATCAGAAGACAAGTACACATGCACCTGTGTCTCATTCAAGGCTGTCAGTGATACCTTGACAGTCTATTCTTATTTTATAGATACACTTTTTCATGCTGTGCGAGCTTAATTTTTAAATTCTAGGCCCAAATGTAACATTTGCCTAGTAGATACTTTGTCTTCTGAAGTTAGGAAGTCTGTGCTTTTGTTTACTTCAGGGTATGAGGGGATATTTTTATCCTAGAGGTGACAAACAGTACATAAAAGAATTGCCATTCCCGTAAAATGTGATTATTTTCTTTTCCAGCAAGAAGACAGTGATTTTTCTAGCCATTGAGGTCAGCTTTTTCTGGAGTAACAGACTTGCTTAGGGTGAAGTGTTTAAGGATTGTTATCTTCTTTATTTGGTAACTTTAACTTACCTACTCAAGTATGCAGACTAATGGCTGATTCCATATTAAAAAAAAACACCCTCTTTTTTTTTTTTTCTGCATGTAACAGAATCTGTTTAATTGTCTCCTAAGATGTAGACAAATATGATGCATCCTCTGGTGACCTGAAGCCTGATCTTCCTCTAGATCAAGCTTTGCTATGTCTTTATAGCAAGCAAGCAAGCAGGTACCTTGCCATGAGTTTATGGCAAGTTCCCACAGTGATATCTCTGTAGTATTTTGTGTCATTGAGCAAATCACTGATTATTATGATACCAAATATACAATGCTTCTGTTTTTTGTCATGTATCATAATCTAAAATCTAATAATGCTTTGTATTAGTATGTTCTAAGTTTTCTGCAAAATTCCTCTTGTTTTTGCAATACTTGCACAAATAGCTTTACTAAATAATTAATTAAAATTTGCATACTCTAATTCTTCGAGAAAACATTGGATTGAATATTAATTGGGTTGTTTCACTTTGACACATGAGTGGAATCACATGCGCTGAGCTGTGTAAGCACAAGCAGCCTTCCTTTGTCTGCAGCAGCTTGCTCAGTCTGCATGAATTGATGTATCTTTTGGAGGCTGAAAGGATATTTGCCTAGTGGGTTTCAAATAAAATTAGTTTTCCACAGCTGTTGGCCGGCTGATGCCAAGAGTCCACGTATTACACTGTTTCTTTCCTTCACAAGAAAGGATCCATGAGTGTTTATAAGCTTGTGAATTCTACCTTCCCCTCCACTCCCCTGCACACACACAAAAACACTTGATAATGACTATATCTGAAAATGAAAGAAAAATCTGTTAAATTAATTATATTTGAGGAAAAATATGATGCCCTCTTAGATGAACATCCATGTAAAGTTGAAATGTGATGTAGACTTTCCCATCAGCTGCTCAGAGTAAATCATGTGGCAGACTTAGATTTGTATTTAAGACAAAAAACCAAAATCATCAAAACAGTATTGGCATTTATCATGCAAATATCCAGGAAGGAGAAGCGAAGTTTTTGAGGCTTTCCATTAGTTGGATTGGCTTCTGTTGTGCATTTTGTAAGCAGACCCTCAATTTGAATTTAATTTCAGTATGCTGCAGGAACAGGCTGTGAAGGAATTGCTCCTTCCTGGAGACGCCATTACAGCATGCACACGTAGGTGGCTGATCCTTGGGGCTTAAGTAGACCCTGTAGAAACCTCACAAGCCTTTATGGTCCTCTCTTCCTTATGTTATGTGTATGCAAATTAGGACAGAAAATTAAAATGCATGTAGGCGCGCCCGGGTGCACACACATTCCCTGTCCCCTGCTTAGATGCCTTTGCATTTATGAAGGATTTTTGGCAATGAAAATCTATATAGGATTTGGAGCTATTTTAATTTTCTTGCCGCATCCAGGTATTTAAGCATGTCATTGTTAACTAGATTGTCAGGAGCAAAGGTGATCCTGAATTGCTGAATTGCAAAAGGAGGCTCTAGTTCTTTGTTTAATACCTGCCTCATTCTTTCTTTGTATGGATTATTTTAATACTCTTCATTTAGCAAGTGAGGAAAGCAGCATTACTTCATACAATTCACCCACACTAATGAGGTTGGCAACCAAAGAATTTGCATGCTATAATGAGTTGCTTGTGTACAGTATGTTTTAAAAGAAGAATATGTAATGAATTATAATGGAAAAAGGTATGGTGGGAGTAGATAATGTAGTGAGAGTGCAGCCCATAAAAGACTGCAGTATGTTTTCCCTCTGAGGCAGTACAATTTCTTCTTTGAAACTTTCAAATTTGCTTTTTTTTGTAATCTCATTCAGAGAGGGCAAAAGAGTTCTCATTTCATTGCTACTTGTCATGTGATTGAATAATAATCGGTGTTGTATTAAGTGTTCTTCCTACAGATTAAACTCTTGTGCGAGTCCAACAAGCAGGTTAAACACCTATTGACTTAGTGAATTATATTAAATATCAAAAAAGTCCAAACAACCTAGGTTAAAATTGAATTTGCTGGAAGAAAGCGAGTCTTACAGAGTTAATCTTAACGTATTATAAGCAGAGGGAGCAAGAGAACTCCGAAGGAACATTGCTGTAATGGGGATAGCTCATTCCAGGTTTAAGCAGGATGCAGTAATGACCTGGAGAGCATCCCAGCCACTGTTCATTGTAAATTTGAACAATTATGTTATGACAATAGGATGAAACCGAGAGGCATATCAGCATGATATTGTTGTTCTGGAGAATCTCAGAAGAGCTGATTAGAGAGTAAGTGGATATAACACAAAAAGATTTAAGGTTTCCTTGCATGTCCTTTGCAGAGATGGGCTCTGAAACCACCTTTGGGAGGTGAATGCTGTTCAGACCTGGTCATGCTGGGCAGCCTGAGGGATTCTTGCAGACCCTGGGGGCATGTTGTTGGGCTTAAGTTTCAGTAAGAGATAGAGGTAGTTTTGGTACGTGTCAATATTTTTCAACCTGCTGATAACCTTTTTCTACTGTTTGCATGATTTAAAAAAAAAAAAAAAAAGGGGGGGAATAAAATGTAGGTGGCACTGTTTGTTTTGGCAGTGTTCACCATGGCACTAATCTTATGGAGTTTCTTCTCTTTGGCCCTAAGGTTACTTTCCTTAGAGCTGACAAGCTAAAAAGCAATGGCAGACCTTGAAGGTAGAGATAAAAGTTAGAAACCCTGTCAATCTTTGGGACAGTGGAAGTTTTTGCAACAATTTTGGTGGGAAAAAAACAGAAATGTTGAGGCCTCGTTATGTCACTAATGCATTGTTATGATAATCCAACTCATGGAGAATTTCCAGGATTTTTGAAAGTCTCACTTGTTCAGGGAATGAATAAAATTTATGCCAGTATTTAAATCTCAAGGCACGTTGCATGTTACGTGGTTCTCCTTTGATCTATGTTCAGGAGTAGCTGAAACTTTGAATGCAAATGTTAGTCTTTGCTGTTATTAAATTAATAAGTAAGAATAAACACAAGCAATTAGCATCTTTGTGTCCCCAGTCTAAAATTAGCTTTCCAGAGGAACTGCTTTGCATAAACTGTGAAGCGAAACTTCTTTCCGTTTCCAGTAGAGCTGTCCGTTAAATCAAGCAAACAAGCCTGGTGTTGAACATATTGGTATAGGTCTCATTGCTCTCTGTGTGGTGTAAAATGTCCTCCTTACACTTCACGTTGATACATGTCAAAATACTCTTTGCTTTTTCAGGGTGTCTCGGGAGTTCTGGGTACGGTCTGTAACCCGATCGCACAGAGCTTCCTCATCTTCTGGCTTCCTTATGGGCCTGTTCTTCCTGGACGCATTAGAAATTTGCCCATTAATTTTCCTTCTTGGGCATGCGGTCCGTCTCTCAAACTTCCTTGCGATCACGCTCACCTAGTCTGAATTCAATTTACAAGGATAAAGAATTGAAGCTATTTGCTTCCTCCCTTGAGACCTCCCACACAGCGAGGTTGACTTGTTTAATCGAAGTCAGGCCTCGCGAATTTAAGCACATACTGTGATTTCCGAAGTGGATGCTGTGTTGTCCAGAAGAGAAACATGGGTGAAACACTCACCTGCTTTCACAGCCCGTCCCCGGGCCAGAAGCTGGAGCGTGAGTTCAGGAAGGGAGGAGCAGGAGGAACCAGCAGTCATGAGGTCGGCTTTGTCCATCTTAAGTAAGTCTAATGAAGTTCAGGTTATGGATGTTCTTCCATAAGCTAGTTTCATTAAAGAAAGTCAAGACACTTGTAAAAATTTGTACCGACCGTAGGAAAAATCCCATCTCTTGTCCGCATGGACACTGACTGCCTGGAGAACAGCCCTTCCTCCCGTGCCTTTCGGATAAGATAGAGGCAGCACAGGGTGACATTGACCCTCTGAGGGAAATCTCTCACCACTCAGCAAATTGTCCATTACAACTATCAGTCCTGGAGCTCTGGAAGAAATTAACTGTATGTTTTCTCCTGTTGCAAAGTGGCTGAGGAGGATTAATATAATATTTGTATTGTGGGAAGGAAAGGCATTGCTGAAACTCTGGAAATAAGTATTCCAGGGCAATACTCAGTGGTCCCACACAATAATCTGGTCATATAGTACTAAATGCATAACAGTACATAATAGAGAAAGATGCTACTGCACTAAGATGAAGACAGAGCACTGCCCAGCTGGTTCCATTGCTTTCTGTACATACCTGTCGTTACATTAATCAAGTTTTGTTTGCATGTGCAAATTACTTGAGGAGTACAAAGGTATTTTACAATAGCATATTATTCGACCAATTAATAAAATGCACCACTTAAAGTCCAGCAGCGGCTTGAGGAAACAATAAATCTTTCAAGCTTTTCAAAGCATGTAAAGTTGTATTTGCAAGAGAATATACCAAACTGCATTTTTTTCTCTTTTTAAATTTAAAGAAGTGTTCCTGATGATGTTTTCACTTATGGTGGGTTTGACAATGTGTTTTTATTGCAGGAGCAGCTGCAGAAATAGATAACTGATTCAGACACACGTTGTTCTTAGCAGCTCTTTGGGTGAGAACCACGTAACACAGGAGCACTGTGCTGTTGGAGAGGCTTCTGTGTGTCACAAGCCGTGTTTCTGGATTGACACGTTGGGCGCTCTTGGGTTGGGGACTGTGTGTCACTTGTACCGCAATGGTCACTAGCAGCAGAGCTGTCATATCTATTAGGGAAACTTGAAAATTAATGATAACTTGTAAAGTAAGAAACCACTTAAGGTAAAGTTACATATAAAGATCAACAGTTTCCCTCAGCTCTTTCCATATTTATATGCTGTTACTGCACTTTCTTCCCTCTTCTTTCCATCCCTGAAAGTAATGCAGACTCCCTGTGTCCAACCGTGGCTTAACATTTGTCATCCACGTGTGCCGTACTGGTGGGTCTCATATGCTACTGGCCTTTGCAGAAGCATTTGGTGGTTTTGTGGTGTGGAACATGTTTTTATAGCGCCTGGGCCATGGCCAACAGATTTGCGTAAACTCTCACCAGAGGGAAGGCTCAGCCCAGTTACCCTTGGGAATGAATCCTGGCACCTCGTGTTCCTGGGACTGACATCAGGAAGAGATCCAGGCAGCTCTGCAGAGGCCGTGTTAATATTGCTGCTTTCTTGTGCATCACTCGTAGAGCAGCAGAGAGGTCTCATGTTTCTCGAGCATGAGAAAGGTGAGGACGAGCTTAGCAGGATGAAATTAGAGGAAATGTTTTTTGAGAGGAGCACTCAAAATGTGATTCACCTCCAGCTTGTTTGCCTCTTGTGAGTTTGAGAGCTCTTCATTAACTGAATGTTGTGTGCTGTTTTTCCTATGTAGACCTCAAGGGAAAATTTAACCTAAGAGAAACAAGTTAGTACAAAATTATTTTATTCCTTCCCCTTCTCCTCCATAACATGCCATCTGCCAATTGACAGTGGGTCTTGAGTGTTTCCAAATTCTAATTCTTGATTATTTTATTTTTATTTTTTTTTTAGCAAGGAGAGTACTTTTTGTGCATTCTTGAAAGTTGAGCCACTGTGTTCTATCCATACTAACTTTAATTTTTAATTAACTGATATGTCTTATTCTTGTTTTTTACTCATATGTCAACACGTATAAGTTTTAGCAGTGTTTTGGCAGGATTTCATATTCACATTAGTTCTCTCTGTGGTCAGTATTTCTTTAGCTATATTAAGTTACCCACAGTGTTCCCAACTTTCACAATGTCATTACATGTCTCCTCTCTTTTGCTTGCTTGGCCTCTGTTGCTCAGGTGATGTGCAACATAGGAATTTGTTTGGAAAACATGAGCCAAACTCCAATATTTACCAAGGAATTAACATCCTGGAAATAGCAAATGTATAGGCATGATAAGGGGCAGCTTCATAATTACTACTGAAGACATTTATCATTCTCTTTTGGTGGTTGATGAGTGATTCAGTGATGAGATGAACAACCAATGCTCTCTCTTTTTTTTTTTTTTCCCCATTAAAAGTGGCATTCTGGAGGATATGAGCTAAGGAAAATTGCTGCTAATGCACTACAGAGCTTTGTTGGCTTTATATCTCAGATTGCTTACTGTGGTTATCTTTTGGATTTTTCTGAAGAAATAATAGCTCTATGCTTAAAAAGGAAAACACAGCCCAAGCTCTGTTTAATACTGACTGTGGTATGATGCACCACTTGATTATGAGAGCAAGGTTAGAGTAATGTTTGCCTCATTTACAGAGGCTGTGCCTTCAGTTAGGGAAGGGGGAAAACTGCAAGTGATCTCTCTCTATCTCCCTCTCCACATGAAGAAGTCAGAGTGAAGTGGAAAGCCTTAGAATACCCACCTGAGTTGTCTATAGATGCTACTTGATGCGCGTAAGCCTCCGAAGGAGAGGCAGGGAGGGAAGGCGTTTGTCACACCTAAGAGGAAAAAACTTCCCAAATGGCCCGCAGGTGTTGAGAGGTTCATCCTCAGATCCCTGTTTCCAGGGCTGCGCTGTGGCGTTCCCGGGCAGCACAGGAAGCTTCCCAATGTTAGGTGCCCCCCACAGCACGCGCTGACCACAGCGCCCAGGTTTCCCCTGGCCGCCGCGGCGCCGGGCAGCCTGTTCGGGGCTCGGCGCGGGCAGGCGGGCGGGGTCGCGGGGGGGTGGGGCGG
>NW_010584388.1:838668-906800 GCF_000705375.1 Tinamus guttatus | reverse complement strand
GCTCTGGTAACGCCCTGGTGATTTACGGGGATGAAGAAGGGCTTAATAGGAACTTAAATCCCACCCTGAGCCCGTGAGTGCTGCCTGACCTTCTCTTTAACCCCAACTAAAAGCATTTAGCAACTGAAGACTTTATTATTATTGCTTTACATTAATGGATGGTGTCCTCTTTACCATGCAAATGCCTTGACTTTTGCTGACATGCGGGTTGGCTTCTTGCACGCTTACCGGATGGAGAGTGTTCAGGCAGCCGGGGGGAAAAGTCCTTCTCTCTTCGGTTAAACTCCTGGTGCAATGCAGAAGGGAGAGGAATATTCCAGTCATTATTGTTTTTGAACATTCAGCGGCTGCCTCTTTAATGGATATTATTTATTTATTCTTAGCTGTGCATTCTTGCTTCACAAGTGAGAAACGGGCATGTGAGGGTGGAAAGTGTGATGTTATTAGCATTCAGCTAACACAGGAATGGTTTCTCCCTAGATTCAAAAAGTCTCAAACTTGTGGACTTGTGTCTCTTGTTCTTTTTTTTTTTTTTTCTTTTTTTTGTATGTATGTGTGTCACGGCAAAACACGAAACCTGTTTTTCCGTTTTAGAGAATCTCGCTAAAAGCTGTCTTCACTCTGGTTCGCAGCTCCGTTCAATCACACTCTGGTTTTGCTCTTTTAAAGGTTTGGTTTCAGGGCAGTGGAGCGTTCAGCATCTGCGAGGAGTCTCTGCGGATCCCCGAACAATACGGGGGAAGGAAAGCCCTGCCAGCTCCCCGCGAGCCGGGGCCCGCGCTTTAAAATAATCTGCGGGGCCTCAGCGCGCGTCCATCTCGTTTTTAGGTCCTGATTGATCAGTGCTGGGAATAGCATCAGATTCCAAGCGGCTGTGATGTGCCAGGTCACGATTAGACTGTCTCGTTTGGGAAGGAGGAAGGAAAAGGAGTTGAATAAATCCATATTCTGCGTTTTCTTTAAAAGGCAGGAATCCTGTAACTCTACAGGTGTGGAATAATTTTGGCCACTTATTACTTAATGCCTCAGAGCTTTTCTACACTGAAATCGCTGGGGAATGAGCTTATAGGATCAAGCTGTTATTAGAGAAGCTGGTGTGGTGCTGTCTGTGATTTTTGTGTTTGAAAGCCAAAATGTTCAAAGTGTTCAAGTCAAAATTAACCATTTTGACTTTTACCTCTTAAATTTGTATTTCTTTTTCCCAAACAGTTATGATGCAGTTAGACATATAGCTCTCAGAGTCAAGGGAGAATTAGAAAACACAATTTTGAACACATTTGACAGTCCTTGTTTCCAGATGGTAACAGGAAGCCATTGTCTTCTACTGAAAAACATGGATAGTCAAATCTTTTGAAATAGCCTTTACTTAGGGGCTCGGAGCTTAAGCGTAGGAATCAAACTTTCGTCCGAACAAGTCGTGCTATAATACTGTGAATAAAAGTTTTTGTGTAGAACTTCAAGCAGTAGCATTCTGTACATATATACACGCACATAGGCATATGTGTGTAACTTGAAAGATAGAATTCTTCCTTCCTTTAGCTGAGGAATCCCTTAGCCACCCTAGAAGGACCTGATTTAAATGAGTCCCTTTCAAGCAAATTAATGCATTATAATCTTTGAGTGCCTTATCTCACAAATGCCTCCTCAACTTTTGTCCCCAATCCAGATCTTCTGTTTTTCTAAAGTAGTGAAGCCTGAAGTTACTAGATGTGTTACCTTCAGTGTGCTACGTAGTTAAACTTCAGCTCAACATAAAATAATGCACGTATTTGAATTTCTCCACCAAATGCACAAATTCCTAAAGAGAGAACTATAGATCATAATCTGAACATATTGCAAATAATTGGCATGGAGGTGTGTTTTAAATAACTGAACTCACCACCAAAGATGGAGTAAATTTGTATGTTTCTAAGTAATAGAAAATTAAATAATTATCCTCCCTTTTTAAAAACACAGTAGAATGGTGCTGTATATAGGCGAACCAGTAAAACAGCTCCAAATTTGAAACTGGCCTTTGAGGAGGAACTATTAAAAATATTTTTTAAAAAAACCTTTTTTTCAAGGAAAAAAGAATATGCTTCAAAATCTGAGTGAGATTTGCATTATCTTTTAACTTTTTATCTGTGATTGAAATGAAGAGTGAATGCATGCATGCATGCTATTATGCATAGCCTTGGTATAATTAATAAATCAGCCTGTGCAGCTCTGAGAACTAGGTTTTTCTTCTTGGAAGAAACTCGCTTGAAAGGTTCAATGTATCGATGGTCGCTCTTATGCCTAATATGAGGCACTGCTTAAATAATTAGCTTTGGCCAACAGAATACAGATCTACTTAGAAATGTAAGTATCTGCAGCATTTATTGTAGTTCAGTTCAATATAGGCAATATATGAAATATTCCAGTGAATAAACAGTTAATGGGCAGGTGTTAGCTTAGAGGAGGCCCCACTGCATTGTTCTGTTTGGCAGGGTTGCTCCTTTTCCAAATCATCTATCTGTAAACAACATGGAACTATGAAAGAACTGATTTATTTTAACATGCTGAAATGCTGTTTCTGACCTATATTATTCCGGAACATCTGTTGCCCTAAATTTTTTAAGGGTTTGTAGTAGTCTAAATCTTACAATATTTAGTCAGGTTTTGTATTGACTATATGTTGTCTGGAATCCCTTTGAAGTGCATTTTGCTGAATGAGTGCTTAAGACTCTTAAAAGAGTGACTTTCCTTCATGACCCCAGGATTTCAGCCTGTTTCCCGCACCACCTTGCGAGTTGAGATTTTTAGCGCATTTTCAGGGTTTTGGCCCGTTCCTCTCAGGCAGCTGCACAGCTCTGCTCTGTCTTGAGCAGTGACCACCTGTCGAATGTTCCTAGTTTTTGTCATTATGTTTTCAGGCATCTCCTCACTAAATCAGTTTTACTTTTTGAAAAACCTACTGGATGATACCTCCCTGAGGCCTCCAAAACGCAAAAAGGGATACTCCCAAGATCAGATTAAGAGAAGAATACATACATAGAAATATGTATGTAATCTTTTTTATGCTTTTTAACCTATATTCCAGTTATTTTCCACTTTTTATAAGTGTGCAGCTTACAGGATTGACCATTCAACCTATAGCTACTTAAATAACAAGTAGATGATTGCTCGCTATTTAATTGTGGCCCTTCAGCCAAATTCCCACCCCATTTGGAGCATTTTGGGTTCTGAGAGGAGTTTTCTTGCTCCAGTTAGCACAGGATTATTATTATTTATTCTGATATGTTTCCTATAGATAAAATACGTAATATGAAAAGAACCACAGCCCTCTTCGCGTGCCGTTTTGTTTCCCTTACACCTGCTCTTTTGCAGCTCTCGCGTTCCTGTTCTGCCCTTCCCTGGCCCAACTCCCTCCTGGCTCTCCGCTGCCCATGCTCTCTTGTGCTCCCCTCTCCATGAGCCTACCTTTTGCCCTGCAAAGCTCCTTCCCATGCACTTATTCCCCGTTGCTATTTCCTGCCCGGGTTATGTGTTATATTAAGGCTTGGCCCTTTGGGCTTCGAGGCGTTTGACTCGCTTCCAGCGAAGCCCTGGGAAGCGACGGTCTCGCCGGCTGCTGACAGCCAGTTCCTGAGCGAAGCAGCTGCAGGTGAATTCGTCTCTTTTCAGAGACCTCAGCTCCACGTTCCCACCGGGAGCAGGATGAGCACTTATTTCTCAGACGGAGACATGAGAAGTTCGGTATGCGCTGACCCCACTGGAGAATCCCTTCAGGGATGAGGCGCATTTGCTCTGGAGCAACAGGCAAGAGTAATTTTGCCTTTGAGAAGCAAGAGTAATTTTGCTTTTGGTCTGTAATTATTAGTATAATAGTTTTACATATATATTTTAAGCACTCATCCCTGTAATTAATAAAGATCAGAATGGCTGAACAGGTGCCCTTGATTCCCTTCCAGTGCTTCCATGGCTCTGCACACTGGGAATCGGGAGGGAATGTTTGTGCCCTCCTAATGTTTTGCTAATTGGGTTCCTGCATGCACCGCAAACATCTCCGGCTGCCAGCGCGGCTGCGGGCTCGGCCTCTGCTTGTTTGTTTGTGCTCGCAAAGTGGGAACCGCTAATTACGACGGCGGCGCCGCCGGGTTCCCTTGGAAGGGGGAGAGGGATGGAGAGTCTCGGAGCGCTGGGCAGCGCCGGCGGCCGCGCGGCCCGGGCGCCTGGGGAGCCTGACCCGCTCTTGGGGGTGACCCCCCGCTTTCTGCTCCAGCTCGTGCCTCTCTGATGCTAATTAGGGAGCTGCTTTCGGCGGCCTTGGCCTGGGGGCAGCATCTCGTCCACAGACCACGCTGGTGGTCCCGAGCAGGCCCGTGCGAGACGCATTATGTATTTATTAAGCGGCGAGGTTAAGACACCGAGTGCTCTGATGCTGTGGCGGTGGGGTGCAGACTTACCCACCTAACACCCTGAGAAGGGAGTAAATTAGGTGTCCTGCGTGTTTTCCATCAAATTCTGTGTTAATTCTTCCAAACATCGCTGTTGATTCAAAACTCCCCAACGAGAGAACGGGATAAAGGACCATTATGCTGGAGATTCAAATAGTGCGAGAGCTTTTGTCTGCCTCTGCATTCCTCCTCCAAGTACGAGAACTAATGGGCGTTGGGTTTCGGGGATTCGCAGAATAACTTGAATACTTTGCAGCAGCTGGACGCACAGAGCCAAAAACAATGTGTAAGTTACCCTTGAGTGATCGCTTTCTATTCCCTCTTTGTTCAGCGCAACCTTAGGGGAAAATATGAATTTGGCTGATACAGTTTTTTGGTTTCTGAATAATCACTACATTACAACAGGCCAGTAGGCTGTGTCGGGTATAGTCTTTTTAGGAAGTTGGCTTGCCCAAGGCCATCTGAAAAACCTAAATATATGCTTTATGAGTACATCCCAACATAGATAAGATTAACTGGAAATCATTATGAAATAAGTCATGATTTCATGAAAGATTGAGGAAAGATAGGTGATGAGGCTGTTCAGAAACTGCAGACCTCAGTGTGTTTCTGCTGCTGTTACTGTTTTTTATTTATTTATTTATTTTTAATTCCGGTCACTGTTAGGAGCCATGTGATAAAGCTGACTTTCTTATCCATTATAACTTGAGAAACCTTTTTTGAAAAGATCCAAGCTGCTTTTCATTTTGAGAAAGTCATCAAATGTGTGTACATAGCTTGTTATCTTGGTGACTGGACTGTGTATTCATCAAATTAATATTTCCCAAAGCATTTATGCTCCCAATCAGCTTTACCAGAATTTTATGTGCATGTTTACCAGCGCGTAAAGTTTACTTGGTCAAGGAAATCCAGTGTGCAAAATCTTCAAAAAATGTTCCAAGTTTTATTTCCAGAGATTTTTCCTAGTGAGACCTCAGTGCTTTTGCAAGTGAAGTTTGTGAGCAAAGAGGACCATGAGCAGTCCCTTTTTAATTGGGAGCTGTGGGCCTTATTATTTTGAAATGATCACTTAGTGCTAAAAGATCCAGTCAGCTAAAAAATAAAACTTGCTTTCTTGCTGAATATTTCTAGGGATTGCAAGTAGTAATCCAGAATTGGGCAGGCTAAAGGGTAATTATTACTGTGTTGAAAGTTTGTTGGTCTGCTCAGCTATTTAGGGGAATGCTTATAATAAATACATTGCCAATGGAAGGGAACAGAAAATCTCCTGGCTTTGAGTCCTCCTGTTAATTCAGCAGTTACAAGAACTGCTGCATAGAAGAAAAAATATAGGAACAGAAGTTTTTGTATACGCATTTTATCGTGACTTCCGATTTAGAAGAACAGAGTTGTACATGTGCTTGCATTTTCTTTCAAGTTCTTTTCCTTGAATGACTAGTGCTGAGCTTTTTGTGATACTATCACAGCTCCAAACTGCTCCTAAACAGGAAACTGTCCTTTTTTTTTAAAAAAAAAAAAGGGGGGGGGGGGGGGGGATAAAAGCTTTGGCTGAATTATTTGGCTTGTACCTTGTCTGTGACTATAGTTATAAGATATCTTATTAAGTGAACAACAGGAAAACTATAATATAGAAAAAATGTCATGACACATAGACTCTCTTCAGGTGTTTTTAATCAGAGTTGCTGCTTTCCTCTTACTAAACCAGCATGGTGCTTTTCACCCCTTCATCTTTCTCTGGTTTATAGATATCTCCCTGAACATTATTTTGCTTATGAAGAGCCTCATTTTTATTCTATTAAATAAAAAAGCAGAGCTAAGTTACTTTCAGATTACAATTTCGAAAGGAAGACTTGTACTTTTGCCTCTAAACCTTTTTTTTTTTTTTTTAATCTATCACCTGGATTTTTTTAATAAGGTCATAGAATTTATTTTTTGTTTTGATTTCAAAGGTAGTACAGTGATGCCATCTGGTATCATGGCTAGCTTAGTAATCCACTTTCAAATTCTCTTTATGCAGGAAACCTACTAAAATATTTTTTCTCTAACAGCGACCAAAGCTAAGCAAAAAATGGTGTGAAAACCTCTGTTCTGGCAAGCAAATTGTGAAGTTAGCTTAGCTAGATAGATGCTGGCTGTAGCATGAGCATTGATAGAGGCGTTGTAATTTTATTTAAAATTCTGCAACTGTGGATGCTGCTATTACTTTTATTGCAGATGCTGTTCTTGTTGTATTGCGAGTGTTGCACAGTCTTACTAAATTACTGTTTCAATATCCAGCAAGAATTAATTACATCTACTCCACTTTTGTGCTTGTAGTGTGAAAACTGTTTTTCCTGTAAATTAGAGAATTCTCTCTCCCTTGCTAGTTTTGTTTAAGAGCATTGTTTCATTATTCTTGCTCCATTCTGAATGTTTTATTTATTTATGTATTTTTCCAGTGGAGTGGGGTTGGAAAAGGTCATTAAATAATTGGGCATTTTCCATCCCCTTTTTCTCACAGTAAATCAGATCTTAATGCTCAATTACTCTCTGCGGCTATTCACGCTACTGCAGAGTAGGTATAAACCACTATATTCTAATTGGGCAGTATTTTAGAGTTTCTCTATAGACTTTTCTACTAGCACTTCTGGTATTGGTACAACGACTGCAGGGCTTAGGAGAGTCAAGCTGTAGGAGAACTTAACACCTCCTCTTCGATACTCAGTTTCTAGATCATTTCTATACTATTATGCCATCTATTTTTATAAAGCCATTCGGATTGTTTATTTAATAGTTTTGTTAAAATTTTGAATAAGCTTTTTAAGTTATGAAGGAGAAGAGTTCTGTGATGATAATTATCAGCAAAAATTAATTATTTTTGACACTGATTGCATATGGCAGTTTATTGTTTTTAATCAGGTATCATACAACTTGTAACTGTCCAATTAATAATTTTCCCAGTGTTTCTTGACCAAGATTTTTCTTCTCTCTAAATACGGTCAGCCTAGACCAAATTGGTGACCAGTCTAGCTCGTTGCTTTGTTCACAGGAGCAGAGAGCAGATGTGTAGAAATGAGTATGACAGCAAAGAAAACACAGAGGGATGATTTTCTGGAACCTGCAGTACCAAAAATCCTGCAGTCTGGATCCACACTGAATGCCCGTTAGACCATGTGTTGTTGGAAACAGTAAAGCAAAAAAAAAAAAAAAAAAAAAGCCCCCCTCTGCATGCTCACGCTTCTTTAGACATCTCTGCACTGTGGCCTTCTGGCAGTTGCTTTTTCAGTTTAAAGAATCTCAGTCTATTGAGTTGTTCCCTGTACCGAATACCTTCCGTAGTGCTGGTTGTTCATCTTGTTCGTAACTAGACGGTGTCTGGTTCTCTTATCCTTCTTTTTAAGAAGAGGGGGATGGAAATGAATGTGGGATTATAATAATGTTAATAAAAACATGAGGTGCACCAGAAATATATAATGTGTGTGTGTGTGTGTATATATATATATATATATCTTTTTTTTTTTTTTTTGATAAAAGTTCCTTAGATTCTACTTGAATATTAAAACGATGATCCACTCCTTCCCCCTTATTTCTGAATAGAAGGACCAACAGAGGTCTTTTATGGATCTTTCTAAAAATCTTTGGATAGGTATTACAAATTTATTCTCACTCATGACTTCATAAGGTTTATGAATTTATTCTGTCAAATTTTAAAAGGAAATGTCATTTTCTTTCACTTCTGTTCCTTGCAAGAGTTTGTCAGCATTGAGATTTTTGACTGAGAAGCAGTGAAAGCTTCCTGTGTTACTAGAAGTGACCAATCTGGTAAGGTAAAACCTTTGATTTACCCAGTGGCATGTATTTATTGTTCTGATCCATTAGTTAATCTTCCTCTTTTGCACTTGGTTCCATTTGAAGGTATCCAAAGATCTGATTTGCCTTTTGAGAATCCTTTTTGCTGACTGGAATTTTTATATCACTTTTCAGTGACATAAATGGTTACTCCCACTTGATACAAATTTAATTGGGAAGACTCACTGTCTTTCTTACACCAGACATATAGCAACAATTTTTTTTTCCTGAGAGATTTAACTGTTAAAACTAGGAATGTGTGATGAGTTATTTGTTCTTCATGAAGGTACGTGTGTTTTATTTAAAAATGTAGAAAAAAAGGCTGTATGTGCCTTCAGACTTGGTTTGCTGGGCTATTTGGGGAGTTATCACAATGCTGTTTCATCTCAGCTAACCTATATAATTTTCTGCCATCAGCATTTCTTTCCATCTCCTCTTGGTCACTGCCAAATACACGGAACATGGTAACTCTCAGCAGAGCTCCCCAGGGCACGCTAATGTTCACCCCTGTTGGTGCTGAGAAATGGTCATTTTTTAATTCTCTTTTGCTTCCTGGCCAGCTTTCAGGCTCTGACAAGACTTCACTTTTTTTTACATTTTGTATTTATTTATTTATTTATTCCCCCATGCACTGCCTGGCACAGGGGCATCTAAACTGTGTTCAGCAGTTCTTCCTTATCCGCTATTTTCTTGACTCTGTTAAGAGTCCTAGTGGCTTAGAGAGGCAGCATTTCACTTATAAGAATAGAACTACTTTTTATCCTTGTAATACTCATCAAAATGCTTTATATCTCCATGTAGATCCTACCTCATGGTCCTCAACATCTAGTTATTTTTCTCTTTTAAGTATGCTATATCTTACCTATTGCAACGACAGCAAATAGATATTCAAGATGCAGGTGTGTGGTAGTGAAGGATGCAGCTAGAAGTTTTTCAGTGAACATGTAGCACTGCTTTCCAATTAATATACTGGCATCTGCTAGCAAAAAAAACTGCAGTTAACCTACGCAGTTCAGGATTTTTCTTGGCTGCCATTTTTGTACACCAAGTACAGTCAACTGCTTGACTATTGAAATTGCACTCTGAAGTTAACTTACTGTATATAATTTTTTATGGAATAAAAAATCTTCCTTCTTCCCATATATTGTAATTAATTCAGCATATTGGTAACTGTAAAATGAGTTATTTTGGAATTTGGTGTTATTGTAGTCTCTTTACAGAGTATTTCTCTTTTACCATACGTTTGGCTTCTCATTTACCTTCTCTGCTTTTCACTTCCTTCAGCAGTTAACAGTTGCTATTTTTTGTCTTGGGTTCATTATCCCATTTCACACTTGCTTCTCATTCTCTCAAATGTGAGATCTGAGTAGGCTGTTTGATTGTGTCAGCTGATTTATAAAAAAAGCTTTCTGCTTTGCAGCAATCGTAAGTGTAGTAAGTTCCAGCACTGGGGTGGAGAAAAGCAAAGATTGTTTTATCTGTGTCAAGAACACCTAAGGGCTTGCTATTGTTTCTTTTAATTCAAAACATCAAAATATGTTTTTGAATTACTATATTCTTTTCAGTATATTCTAACTTGATATCGACTTTATTCTTCAAAAAATTGCTTTGACTTTGACCACTCTGGTATTTCAGAGCACATGGGCAAGTGCTGTGCTATCATAGAGCCAGCACATAAACTGTATGCTGCCCTATGCAAACATGTAGTGGATTAATATTTAGGAGTTTGGATTATTTTGGAGCAAGCATAGGCATTTTAAAGCATTGATAGGCTTATGTTACATGCAGAGGTTTTTTCCAAGAATGCTACACAAATAGAAGGATTATGTTTTTTTAGTAAACATCATGATGGATTCCTCCCTAAAATGAGCATGTGTTTGTGGGGAGCAGTTTTGAAGAGGGATTTTCAGGTCTGTTAGTCATCTGACAATAAGTGTCAATGTCAGAGGATTTCTGAAAAGCTGAGGGGCTTGCCTTTTGGTTTATTTCTCCATAGAGCCTGTTCCTTTGAGAGGCATGTAGGCGATGCCATTTATTCAGAGTTTTGGAGGTAAGAGAATACGCAATTCACAGCTGACTGTTTAGATCGATAGTGCTTGCTGCTGCTCTGCATCCCGATCTGCTGCGTGAGCAGCAAGATGGGCAGGGGGGATGTTGTCGTATGTACTTTTTACATATACACTAGTTTATGAAGTTTGCTTTTTTCCTCCCTTTATTTACATTTCTCTTTGTTGTTTCATGTCATTTCATGTCATTTCTCTCCACCACCTTCTTGTCTTCATGGGAGCAGGGAAAGGTGGCGATATGGGTCTCTGCAGTCTTTTGAAGGACAGTTTTGAAGGTCCTGGGGCTCCAAGTGATGGCTTAACAAGTTGAACTGGGGTATGTGTGTGGCCTGGGGCAGGACACCCCATTTGCTCTGCTCTGAACTGCTTCCAGGACACCTGGGCTTTCTGCAGAGCCTTTGCTCACTTTTGGACACCCAGCATCACTATGAAATTTCCTCCGTACTCTTGTTCCTGCTGCAAAGTTCTCCATGGGGTTCGCTCATTCACACCTAAATCATCCCGTCATGCTGGGCAAAAAGTAATTCTGCCTTCTTGTAACAAAAAAATAAATAAAATAAAGGAAAGAAAACAAACCCTAGGCTCATGGGTCATTTATTACATGATGGAGGTGATAAACGTAAACAGGATGACATCGCATAGGTCAGGACGGGAAAAGAGCGGCTGCTCTGTTGTTTTGGCATGTCGTGGAGTGTTTCTGGAGGGCTGGAAGTCATTACTGTTACAGACCTGTTGTGTCTCGTGCTCAGCCCAAGCTTACTCTCCTGGCCAAGCCAGGCGCGCTCCCGCTGTGGTCCCAATGTCTCGTCCGCTACATGGCCGCGCTCCCGCCTCGCGTCCAGCCCGGCATGTCAGTGACCTCCCCCGTCTGCCGCTGCACGGCCGGCCAACGCGGCAGGGACCGAGGAGCTCTGTTAACGCCTTGGAAAAACGTGTTGTAAGAAACAGACTCCCAGGAGCAGCTTCAGAAAATGGGCCTTGCCCTTCCCGGGCGCGGGCCTGCCTTTGGCTGAGCGGCTCTGCGCGTGGGCAGCGCCGAGGCCTGCGCGGATGGGCACGCAATAGGTGCCCCTTCCTGGGACGCCGCATCTCGGGGATGACGTGTCGGACTTCTATGTCAGGCTCCTCGGCACTGGAGACACTCACTTCTGTGTAAAACCCCTTGGGCACGAGTCCTTTTGGGAGTGATCTAGGGTAGAATTCAACAGAGATGTGTTTATGGCTTATTCCGGAAGATACTGAGCAGCAACTTGTTTTGTATCATGACTCGAAACATAGGGAATAAACCTATGAAGAAGAAAACAAAAATTTTCAGGAAAGTTGCAGCTGTAACTCAAGCTTATTAATTTAAAACTTGTTTTAAGGAGCTAGTACTCATAGCTTCTGCTTACAAAAGCACAGTATTAGGAAAAACCTTTACATGTGTCCACTCCATGTTGCTTTAAGTACATTTACTTTAGATGACTGGAAAGCTACTGCATTCCTCCACTTGTGTGCTTTTTACAGACACTGTCTTTAAATATCACGAAAAATACAGCCTTTTTTTTTTGCATTTTAAAAGACTTTAGCATGAGATCTCACTTAGACTGCCATCAAAATGTTAGAGGCCTGATAATTAGGGACTTCAGCTTGTTTCAGCATGAACGATCCAGATAGCTATTGGCATAGAAAGGAGCAAACTGTATTTAGTTTCTAACAAGAAATGTTTCTAACAAGAAATCTGGCATCTGCAGAGATGACAATTTTGATATTCTAAGTAATGTACAGTTCAGTATGTATAGGGGGTATGTGTTGATGTGCAAATAAGTACTTGCATTCAGCTCTTCTACAAGTGGGGCTTAAGCCTGGGTGGTACTGTAAATGTCAAACAAAGACCATTATCTTTTTCTTTTTTTTTAAAAAAACCCTTATACTAGATTTCACATGTTAATACGACACAGAGTGTCTTTGAAGGGAAATTTGGCATGTACCTTAATTGTTTGCAAAGCACATATTCATTGCTCATCCTTCATTTTTCTTACTGCGAAGCTATTCAGTCTATCCAGACTTTTTTTGAGCTAATTTGTTGTCAAAATCCCATTTCCTTCAGTGAAGCAAGATCCAGATATGCACTTCCACTTAAAAGCTCTTTTAAATGTCATTTCAGTTTTTCTGCCCTGAAGGGTTGTTCAATGAAAATATAAACACCTAATGTTTCTCTTTCGATGGAATTACATTTGCTTAGGAAATATGTGGAATTATATTCCCCGTGACCTCCAATAGAAGGAAAATTCCCTAACTGAATCCTCAGCGGCGCTGATGCCTTCAGCCCAGAGCTCAAGTGGAGGCCCAGTCACGGAGCTGCTATTTTTCTTTTGAACTAGAGGAAAAACTTAGCGACATTATTCATGTTTCTCACCAGTGATGTAATCCTTCTCCATTCCATTAGACTCGTGTTTTCCAAAGAAAATATCTGAAGGAAAAAGGGAGGAGGTAGGACTATTTATAATTATTTTCATTTGTCAAGCAGAGTAGTGCTTATTCTGCCTTTTTTTCAGTACTTCTGTTCGTACTTGAAACAGAGCTCAATCAGAAATATATATGGAACTGCATCCCTGGAGTCTGAGAGCTCCTTACAGTCTTTGCAGGATCCATCCTTACAGTGGTGCTGCAAGGGGGGAGCATCTTGGTGCTGCTCCTCTACGGGCAGAGGGGATTAAGGGTCCGGACACTTTTTTGAGCTGGGTCCCTACAGAGTTTCCCTGCGTTGTAGGGGTTTTAGTAGGGCTTGAAATTCCGTTGGCCCCCGTTCTGCCGCAGCACCACGGCTAGAGCCGCATCCCGTTTTCTGAAGCGAGCCTGCCCTAATGATACCGATCTCTTCAGCTTTATGGGAACTCGGAGATGTTCCTATAATGTGTTTGACCGAGCCACGTCCCAGAGGCTCTCGGGGCGGAGCGCTGGTTCCCTGCGAAGTGAAGGAATCGTTTTCCCCTTTTTCCAGATGGCTCAATGTGACCCCGAGCAGTGTGGCGGTCAGCGGGTAATAACAGACAACCTGGTTATCCATCTCTGCGGCAAAATGTGCAGGACGTGTTGAAGCAGCGAGCTGGCAACACATTAAGCACTTGGACTGCTCATCACAGAACATTAATTAATAAAATCTGACTCAAATCGAATAAGTCTGCCCCTAGGCACATCATTGTGATTTGGAAGAATTGTTTTTGAAATATTCACGGTAACTTTTCATATTGTGTGATTTTTTTGTTTGTTTGTTTTGGCTTTTTTGTCCTGGATTTTTTTTCCTTGTTAATAACTCTTAAAAATTTCAAAACTTGCAGAGGAAGGAAAGAATACTGTTGTGCAATGAACTGTTGTCCACATTATTCTTTCTTCCAATAACTCATTGGGTTTTTATTTATACCCCGCGGTTGCTCGCTGCCTTAATCCACGCTCACTGCGGATGATGTTTCCGAAGGATAGTGAGGGCTAAGTGAGCACTGGCTGAAGCTACGCTGCTTCAGCAAAACTTTTGGAGCCTTTTTAACTTGCCTTCTCAGGGCAGACCTTGCAAAGAGCTTCCGACAGATGCATGAAACTTTTCCGTTTGACAGAATGCTTGAACAGCTTTGATTGAAATTAATATATTTACACTAAAATACAGGAAGGATCTCCATTTTTGAAAATGTGATTATTTAAATGACATTTTAAAGTGAACCTATTTTTAGTCTTTAGCTTAAAAAGCACAGAAGAAAAGTGATGTTAGGGAATGACATTTTTTTGTTCAAATTTTTAATTTTTTTCCAAGTTTTTATTTATTTATTTTTTAATCTTAAGCATGTGGGATGACATTGAAAAGCAAACAAGTAATGCAGTATTGGGGGAGGTATTTGAGTTGTAATATTTTAGGAAATCGTTAATTGCCATTAGATTAGAGGAACCACTCCTTATTCTCAAAATACTCGGCTTAGCAGCCTACTTCACCCATCCTCTTCCAAGGGAAGTTTTAATGAAGCTGACTCTATTCAGTGATGCTGTTATTTTGCTCCTATGTTCCTCACTCTTAGCCATAACTAATAATTAGTTTTTCGAATGACAAAGTGTGATTTGGACATGAAAGTGGAAAGAAAAAAAAAAAAAAAGCCTTGCAGACTTGCAGGTGTCCATAAAACGGGACAGCACGTATTTGGGTAGCAGGAATCAGGTGCACAAATGGAATTGCTGCTAGGACAGGGTGGCAGTGCGCGTGGCTGGCCCCACGCTGGTGGCAGGACTCCAGCGTGGGCTCACAGGTCCTGGGCCCCTAAACCAACAGCTCGCTGGTCACTACTGCCTCTGTCGCGTATCAAACTCCTGAGTGCTGAAAGTTGTTACTAAACTCTCCAGCACAGAAATGATGTTCTGAAATGAAGTCATGGCTTCTTCTCGTGTTGCTGTTGAAGCCAAGCATCTGGAACTAGAGACTGAAGGGAAACGTGAATGCCAGGAAGCCTTTTCCTGAACATCTTGCATGAGACTTTGGCATTGCTTTAATAGTACCAAATTTTTGAACTCTGAAATGTGTTAGCCTCTGCACTGTGTAAAAGTGCTTATTTTGTGTAATTTGGGAGTGACAGTGACCAGATTTGTGCTGACTTCTGACTGATTTGTGGATACATATATGGTATATGTATATATATGTGTGTGTATATATATATACAATTAATATTGATCTTAAACTGTGACCTGCTCAGTGTGGCCTCAGACCATCCCTCTCTCTTCAGTGAAGTCCACTATTACACAAGTGAGAGGGGTTTTAATTTAGATCTATTTCTATGTGGGTTACCAGTGTATTTACTGATGTGCTCTCTGCAAGAGATAAAATGGCAAAGATGAGCAACATCTCACTTGTCTATGTGCCTATAAAAAAATCAAGTATTTCCATGCCCCTTTGCACCATTATCAGTATGAATAGTCCACTTCTTACTTCAGCAAATGAGTTACATTCAGATGTCTGTATTCATGAGTAAGCTCACCTGGTTTTAGCTGACCTTGCAAATATTTAATATTGGAATAGAATAAATTATCCTGCTTGAGAGACCTTTTTTTTTTTTTTTGCCTAGTAGTGGGAAAGTTGGACCTCTCAAGTGACTTCTAATGCTAAGAAGGTTTAGAAAATGAAATTGTGCATAACGAATTTTTATTTATTTTTCTTTGTTGGAAACATAGCTTGGTGGAGGGCCACTGACAAAAAAATGGGATGCTGAAGTGAAATTTTTCTGTAAGTGATTTTTTTTTTCTGTAATGCCACCTAATGCAAGGTCTGATAGACTTATTGCTCTTATTTGATTGTGGGTGAACGGATACATTCTCCTAACTGGTAATGGTTACATGGGCTGCGTAGGGGGGACAGGTGAGCGCAAAGCCACGTGTGCTTATTCCAGCTGTTCTTTCACAATTCCGCATCTGGAAGATTTTGCAGCCCAGCACAGAGACGAAACCACCGCCGGCCTGTTGTGCAGAAGTGAGAGGATAGGGAGGAAGAAGAAAATAAAAGAGTCGTTATAGAAACTGAGCTTCATAGATGCTTTTTCTACTAAAACACATTTCTTCAGGTAATGATGATGCCAGCTTTGCTGATGCTCAGCTAATATTTGATGACCTCTATCATATGACTCCAACTTCTCCGTGGTTAAAGCAATGTTGTTGTTTCTCATGGCTTTTCAGGTCATGGCTGCAGCAAAGGCCCTGGGATGGTTCGTGCTTTGCCCAAAAGCCATTGCTGAAGCTACAGAAAGTTGAAGCTTTCCATGATTTTAGTTGCTCTTCAGTGCCCACTGGGTGTTTGTCAGGGCTTTTTGTAGGCAGTCTATTACCCTGGAAATATAAAATGCCCAGATTCAGTAGGGCGAGCTGGGGTTTAGCAAAATTACTTCTACTAACATTGACTCAATGTCTTTAGTATTTACATAGTATTTTACATGTCAGAAGTGCTGTACTAACATTAATTAATTTTCAAAACACCCAGTACAATCCCTTAGGTGAGAAACGTGGTGGTTAGGAACCCATCAACTGTACAGAGGATGTTACCATAAGGGCATAACATTCAAAATTAAAGGATATTCAATTAACAAGGACATTCAAAATTAAAAAAATGGTTTAATTTAACCTGAGTCACCAGCTCTAAGTGCTGTGGAACAGTACAGGACTGTGCTGGCTTTTAAGGCTGCTGTCACTCCGCGATGTTATGCGACTGGAGTATGAAAGAAACAATTCCACATTTCTTTTGCTTTTCCCTCCTAGATTAACACAAATCGATTTTTGTGCAGATAAATTTAATAGGCTTGTGGTGCCTAGAGAGCTGAATTGGAAGGTGTGAAATTCATATGTACCAAAAAAAAAAACCAAAAAAAAAAAACAGAAAAACACTTGATGATAGAGCTGTTGACGTAATGACATAAAAACAGGGAGCGCGTTTGGAGAGCGGCTCACTCTCGGATTCAGAAGTTTTCTGATTCACAGCTGGCAGCAAGATCTTGGGACTCGGCATGTAGGGATTCTTTGCCAGGCTATAAAAAGCCGGCGTCATGCGGCAGGGGAGATGGTCTGAAACCCCGAGCGCTCGCTTAATAGAGTGGTTATGTCCCCGCGAGCCCACAGGGCATCACAAGTCAGCACTTGGAGGGAGAGGGGGAGCTGCATCTCCATCACTCACTCCCACTATCAACAGCGAGAACATTTTTTTCCCTGTAAATAGATTCAGTCCTAGTTTATTACAGCCTCTGTTAAAGAGCAAGCAAGCCAGCCTTACCCCACCTCCAGCTGTCCATAAACCTCCTAGTAGCACAAATTTGGGTGAAAACTAAATATATATATATATATATATTTATAAGATGGTTCCTTTTAGTAATGCAAAAATGGCTCTGCCTTTGTCCATTAAAAATAATAGGTGTAAAATGGCCGTGTTCTAGGAGAGGGGGAAGAAGTCTACTTGGTTTAGTCAGGTCTTTGCTCCTTCTGAAGTGTTTTCTTTCTTTTTTTTTTGGCCTGTTAATGTTCAAAAAACAAACAAACAACAACAAAAAAACCCTTACCTGGAAAATTTATATAGCATATTGCATTTTCACACAGTATTTGGTATGGTTTGTTTTTAATTGGCGTGCCAACTTAGATATGATTTGTCTTTTGTTTTGCTAGTTTCATGTTTCTCAGCAATGCTTTTTCTTTTATTTTTTCCCTCTCTATTAAAATGACAAACTGCAGCGTCTTCTAAGTGAAATAATTGCAACGTAGAGGTGCCAAGCAGATGACAGCAATGTTTTTTCAAAGAGCAGTCCTTTTCTTAATGTAATTAAGAATACTGATGACAAAACATTTGGCGGTTTGGTTAGGTCTTTGGTAGGCTGCCTTCAAATCATTATTTTTTTTTGTATTTAGCGGCATAAGCAGAAATGTGTTTCCCTATCCCTGAGCGTGTGTTCTCCCTCCTGGGAACACGCTGAACTTCATGGCAGCAGCAGTTCCAAGGCTGAGGTGGAGCTGGGGAAGGAAGTAGGGGTTTTGGAAGGCCCTGGAAGGTCTTCTGGCAGAGGGGTCTGTGCCTCTGCGTCTCCCACACCTCTCTGTTGTATGGGATCCCCGAAAACAAACAAACAAATAAGATAACCATATTTTATATATATATATATATTTGACTTTTTGACTTCCTGATTTTTTCAGGACTCTTCCTTGCCTTTCCCCTTCCTGCTGCTGAAGAGGAGGAAGGAAAAGGAGGGAAAAGGATATGAATGCCAGGCGGGTCTTTGTGTGAGCACAGGGATGGGAAGAGGTTGGGGGAGATGTTTGGGAGGTATGATAACTGCTGTGGAGACTGTGGATGTTTATTCCTCCTGCTGTTATCTGGGGAGGAAGGAAGTAGCAAGTGTTGGCCTTGATCACTTCAGAGAAACGAGCAGCTCAGTTTCTGTTTCTCCGGTGCCTTCTGTCAAAGAATTCGAATATATGCCAGACAGGACGATGTGTTTTACTGACTGGTCAAGGAAATATTTATTTAGCAACATGCATATAGATGAAAAAACATAAGCCTTTATGCATATGCACTTATATAGGTTAAATGCAGGCTAGGTTAACCCCCCTGCTTGGGGGATCGATCCACAAACCTGCCCCTGAGCTCAACAGCATTAACCCATGCTTGCAGCACTCCTCCATGCCTAAATTTCCCCCCTCCTCTCGTAATAAATCCTGTTATAAATCATTCCATTATAAAAATTCTCTGCAGAGTTGGGTGGTAATAACAAGGAAGATTAAAGGCAGTCCCGTGCTGTTATTATTTGTTTAGACTTAATTCTGACCTTCTAGGCTGAGGAAGTCGCTGTTTAACTTATCAGGGAAAGGTTCTCCAACACATATTTCTCTTCCTTCCATGCTCGTCTGTGACTGTCAGCCTCTTCCTCTACAGGTACTCGTGAAAGCTGTGAAGTGTAGCACCAGTTTGTTGCCTAGCAGGAGTTTTATACTTTGTTATTTTCTGAATGCTTCTGCAAGGCAGGAAAATGGCATAAAGAAATCCCCCCTTTATTTACTTTTGCCCATCGTATGATCATGATGTAGCTTCATGGGAGCTTTCAGAACCGAAGGTCTGGCACAAAAATGCCTAAGTTGAGAACTGGTGCTCAGTGAGAGAAATATGTGAGCCTGTGGCTGTGTGCATGTGTGTGGCTTTTCTTTTAAACCAGCTAATTTCACTCAGTGGGGTAATCAAAACTGAGAGAGAGAGGTGGGAACTTTCTTTCTTTTAAAAGAAAGTCATTTGTACAAAAAAAAATAATAAAAAAAATCTAAAACATTCAGTTGGTGTAGCTTTAAAAGAAAGTCATTTGTACAAAAAATGGTAAAAAAAACCCTAAAACATTCAGTTGGTGTAGTTGATGTTTCTGACAAGGACCCTTATATGTTTGGACAGCTTAATGGATTTGTCTTGGAATTTCATTTTTTCAGCTGGGAAATAATTGTATTAACTACTGTGTAATATTTTTGTTTTCAATATGGTTTCATCGTCCCACATTCTTAGATAGAAATGGGAGAACACAGAAGCCAAGGGAAAAAAATGCAGGAGAGAAGGGGGAAAATGCCTTAGAAATAATCTGATGTAGAACTGGGGAAACGTTAAAGGATTTGGCTGCTTAGCACACATCTGAAATTGTACAGCAGCAAAATGCATGAGGCCCTGAAACTATAATTCTCAAAATTACAGTGTTGAAAGCCAGTTTGTGCCATTATAGTATTGAATATTGTTGTGCGTGAAAGCACCACTTATAACAGAAAAAACGTTACTTAATGTTAAGATTCCTGTGGGTACTGTAATTATCATCTTTTGGTTTATCTTTGTTTAGCTAGATGACTCAAAAATCAGCCAATAAAGCATCATTCGTATAGCACAAAATCTTTACAGAGATATTTGTCTTGGAATGCCTGATTTCTTGTATTTATATTTACCATTTCATCCCATGAGCTGAAGTTCTCCCAGAAACCAAAGTAGTTATACTTTTCGTCCCCCAAGTTGGTTTCCAGTGCTTGTTAAGTCATTGCGTCATTCTCAAGAAGTTAGAACTAAAGCAACTGGTGAATATTTTGGCGTTTTGGATCAAAAAGCAAACAGAATACATGCTTAAAGTTTTTTTTTTCTTTTTTTTTTTTAATAATACACTTCTTTTAAAAATCTTTTATAAAGAAGTTGACAGATCGGACAGCGTTAATGGCAAAATGGGAGATGCAGTTTTCGATCATAGTATCACCTTGGTAATGAATACTGAACTTGAAAGGATGACTTCTGTCATCTGACCATAACCACATTTCAAACGGGCTAAGTGGCTGCTTAAATAACCAAACGCATCCCTTTATTTAGGGCATTAGAAAGCGGTCCTCTAGGTATTCTATGCGCTAACTAATATGTCAGCTTTACTGCTGCTAGCCCTGCTGTTTTTTTGCAAACTGGCCCAGGCATCACCCAGAGAATTGCTAATTAAGTTCCAGCTGCCAAATTCCGTCTGCAAATTAAAAGCCTAGCAGAGTTGCATCTTGTTTGCATTGCTGTTTAATGTTCTACTTGGCTTTTTAATTTCTAATGAATCTGGTTACTTGCTGAAAAGCCTTGCTCTTGCTCGTGGCTTCAACTCCAGACAGTTGTCCTGCACAGTAATATTGAATGTTACTGTGTGGGGCACAATATGGACTCTCCTATCTGTTTTGAGGGAGAACTTCAATGCTTAGTGTTGCATTGTGTAATATGTCACTGCAGTTGGATTTAGCCTGCTGGATTTTGCCTGTCCTAGCAATATGAGTTTCAAAGGGGAACAGCTTGATTTGTGGCCCCTCAGTTGCTTTTGTGGAGCTAGCAGTTAAAGAGAAGTTCCCTCTTTTTTTCTTGCACGCATTTGATCTGCCTTAGGAAGGTGTAAACCGAGAACTAACCAGTCATTCCCTCGTTGGCTTTTCCGATATCAGAACTTTGTCATAGCTAGTTAAATAACAGAAATGTGGAATCTTTCTGTGTCCACATATCAATTCCTCTACGGCCTGGATAGCATTTTTGCTTGCAGCCATTGGTGGGGGTCAGCCTTTTGCATCAGAAATCAGGGCTGGGCCTGAGGAACTGAGAAAGAGCCATGAAGGGAGATGCCGTCGACAGCTCTGGCATCCTTGGGCTGCTAGAAGCAAAGCCATTCAGTTTTACCTGATTTCTGTATGTGGTAGTGTGTGGGATGACAGCATGGATGAGTACAATATGTGGGCTGGACTGCTTATAAAAGGAGATTCTGTCAAAGCACTGGAGGTGTCTGAGGCCTGGGATCTGCAGGAGGAAGGGGCAGCCCCACGTGGGCCTCCCTGGGTTGACCTTCTGGCTGGCAGCCTCTTTGCCTTTTCCCATCTCCTCTGTCCTCCTTCCCTCCAACTAATCATGAGTTTGACAAGGGCAGTTGAGGTTGCAAGTGTGGGAGGAAGTTTGAATAAATCGGGATACATTCTGGGATGGGGTTCCTTGGCCCAAAGAGAGGGTGAAAACAGGGAAGGAGGTAGTGCCCAGTGCAGCCCCACGGGAGCATGGGCTCAGCAGGCTGGTGCTGCTCTGGAGTCAAAGTCTCTCCCCTAGATTTTACAATCTAGCTATAATAAGGCTTCCCTCCCTTCCCTGACCCTGGATTCCAAAATAAGTGAAAATCAGGTGTTTAGCTCCTTATTCAAAGGAGCTAAAAACACCTGATTTTGGGAAGACTACTACAAAACAATAAGGATTTCACTTTGATTATACAAATCTAATTAAATATAATAACCTCTGACTTCTGTGCAATATAAAGGGCTTTGTACCATTTTCTTCACTGTAAATTCAAATTCGTTTTAACAAGAAGTTCAAACTATGCTTTGAGTTGCTGCAGCTTCTTTAGTAGAGTATCTTCTGACTACATTCAAACTACAGTTCATCCATGTGAGCAAGGTTTGTATATCACAGCAATGACATTCTCCACTTCCCACAGCTGGAAAAAGGCACCATTCCTGTAATTTCCCAGCAGAAAAAAATAGAAACCTATTACTAAAAAGCCTAATTATAATTAATTGAAAAGGTTTTCTGCAGAAGCTAGTGGCAGTGATTTGCATAAATTCTCATTAAGGTGAATAATATATTTTCTTCGGGACCCATTAAACAAGCTTTAATCAGTTGAGCTTGGAAAACATCACCATGAAACTTCAGTTTAGAAGTCATTATACAGCATCTAAAATAAGTCTTGAGAAATTACAAAACTGTATCCGAGAGACGTCAACATCCTTCAGACAGTGAGAAGCCGTGTAATAAATAAGAAGAGGAAGACTCAGATTGTTATTGCCGGTTTTAAGTTAATTCCATGAAGGAAATATACGTGGTGGGAAGGAAACCCTGTTTCACCAGAACAGTGGGGAGTCTTGCTGAAGTGAGGTACTTGCAAGCTACTTTTTCTGTTAATTTAAGAATGAATTGGCAGATGTGCTATGTGCCACAGGAGTTGCTACCTCTGCTGTATGCAACAGACATCCTTCTCTCTCTTTTAGTGGCAGAACTACCACTAAACTATTATTTATATATATACTCTGGCCTTTTAGAATAACCATTTTTTTTTACTGCTCTTGCTTTTTTGTCGTTAACTCTTATGCAGTGTTTCAGATGGCGGATTCTAAGTGGTTTGATGCATTGCCTTTCCCATGTGTTTAATTGAACAACTTGCCTTTCTGAGTTAGTCATTTGGTGATAGGAACTGTATAAATTTCAGTTTATAGCAACCAACTTTTTTCTTCCTTAAGTAGTCTTGTGGGTGCCAGAAAGAAACGTGGAGTGACAGAAATCAAAGAGTTTCTGCTGCTCTTGCCAAACCTTTCCCCTTGATCTATGTTTAGTGCCGTAAAGAAAGCTTTAAAAAAATCTGTACGTGCATAATAATTCTGTTTAATTGATTTCAAGTGATACTATTGGTGAGAAGCGCTTTATTTGGTTGCGCTGGATTTCTTCTTTGAGACTTAGTGAACAGTCATGCTTTCCTACCATTTCTGTGTCAGGACAAATTTACAGTTTTGGATGCTAGCGCTGAAACGACTTTCTAAAGCAGTAATTCCCAAATTGCAGTGTACGTGTCTACACACATAATATATGCTTCGGTTCAAAGTGGTTAGCCTGGAATTGGTACCACTGGAGTTGGTAGCTACCAATGTTTGTTGTGGTACCAGGCCAAACAAAAAAGAAAAAAAAAACATAGAAATTATGTCCTTTCTTAGAAAAAAAATCTAGTTTGCTCCCCTGTTATTGTGTAAAGTACAGATAAAGTAGAGAATGGACCAGGATGATTAGGTGCTTATGAGGTATAAGAAAACTTTACTCCTTATCTTAAGAATTTGACAGCTCCTGTGTTTGACTGAATGCTTTTGTAGTAAAACGGATTCCCACTGGCAAGCAAGTAGACCGATAAATATAGCTTTTGTCTTATGTTTACTAGCAGGTTAGATCATATTTTCCACTTCTCATCATCCTCAATAACATTTTTTCCTTGTGAAGTTGTCTGGTGTGGGAGAGCACGGCTATACAGATAGAAATAGGATCAATTGGTGTTTCTCTGTAACGTAGAGCCCTCCTTTATTAATAAATAAATAGTTTGGAGCTCCTGAATGAAAATGTAATTCATGATCCCTTTTGCAGCTATAGAGACAGCGTTTAGAAATTGATTGTTTATTTATTTAGTAGCAGTCTTTAGCTCTATTGGTAAATGCTGTTTGTTTATAAATGTTTAAATCGGAATTTGATTCAAATATCCCCAGTTATTGTGGTGTTTATGGCCATATGAGTTAGCTGTTGCAGCTTCTTTCAGAGACTCTGGAGAAGAAAGTGAAGAAGGCATCCTGTAGTTTTTGTACTATATGGAGATCTGCAGTTCTTCTGTTGTCTTCTGGTAACTGTCACTGTTATCTCTCATTTTATTGTATTGGACAATTCATATTATAGTTGCAGTGTATATAGTTCTTTTGGCTTTGTAATGGCATTTAAGTTCTTTATCTTATTATAGTTATTAATCTGCATCTGAAAGTGCTGTATGATCCATCTGTAGAGAAAAATATGTATCAACATATCTCTAGATAACTGTCTGCTTTGATATTTTTTTTCCCCTCTCCTTTCCCCCTTGCTTCAATATGTGTCGCGTTTAAAGACCTGCTATCCTGCAGCCTGGCCTAGAACATGTTACGGTTCTGCTGACCATCTCTAAATACTATGGGAGGTCTGTAAGTGATGGGTGGCCCAAAATCCAAAGTCACCATTCTGTTCAAATAAACACACAAAGCAAAGTATGTGCAAGACCTTTAACTCTTACAGGAGCTTGGCTGTGTGCCATGCTTCTGACTTAATGGAATTGCCGATTTCAGGGTTGCCTGGGGCCGCAACCACAAATAAGCATATATATTTCTTGAGGTCATTGGAACCAATTTTATTATTTTCATAGCTATTGGAAATAAGTCACCTGGCTTGATTTTATGCACAAGATTGCAGAATACCAGCCCACAGAATTGACCTTTAATTTAAAACTTTCATCTCTTTTTTTTTTTTTTTGGAGGGGGCCTGTAATATTAAAATTATGACAGCCAGTGTTTCTAGACATACCATTTTGTCTTTCTCAATAGCTGATGGATCACTACAGGTTTGGGGTTCAACTCAGGTGCTTTCACGTGAAATCATCCTTATAGTTATCACTGTGCTCATTCCCAGTTAGACTCTGTTTAATTTCCCAATACGGGACTTTAAAACTTCCAGAAAGTTGGAAAAATGTCATTATGAGTTTCTCGGACTTCTTGCTGGCTCCCAGGACCTGCCATCCATTTACGCCTGGCGCTGGTTCTGTAACCTGTGATACCTCCCTGATTTCAACAGCCTTTTTTCTGCAAGGCTATACTTCGGAAGCAGATAGAGGGGATGATGAAGTTGGTTTGAATGCAATAGTAATGGCTCGTTACATTTACAAGATCTGGGTAAACTTTTCTAGAACAGTTGGATAGCAATATATGGGTGTATCAGTATCATTTTTAGATTTCGTCCAGGTGACGTAGCAGTCTGCGTTGAAAGCTTAAAGGAAACATCGCATCAGTGTTGCACTGGTTTAATGGAGAACCAAGTGGTTTAGTCCCAAGGGCAACCTTCATTTGGCCTTGGATAGTGTTAGTTAGTGACTGCGTGTCATAATTCACTCCTCAGTGTCTTTCCATGTGCTGCAACATATTAGGACTCTGGAAAATTTATGTTGCGTATACACATCGCTGTATTATTGCAAACAGCTAATTTCCTGTAGAGAGAAATAAATTTTGAATTCACAATAACTTTTGTAGCAAGATCAATATGGAGCCCCAGAAAGAGTAGCAAGTCTGGTAGAGCAGAAACTGCTCATTCTTTATGTTATTCTAGGTTGGTTTTATTATGCAGAAATAAATACATCCTGCTGTTTTATATGCTCTGGCAAGCTATCATGTTCTTCATTAAACTTTCAGTGGCTTGTAATGCTGTGGAAGACAGCAGAGAGGCAGTGTGAACCCTCCAGAGGGAACCTTCCCCAGCTTGGTGGGTAGCAGGTATGCACTGGAGTCTACGTAGAGGCTCAAGGGGGGCCATTGCTCTTTTGAAAACATAAGGGCTTGCACTTCTTTCTTGAATGTTATAGTAAACATGAGTCGATCTGTAGTGGGAAACAGACTCTGTTCAGTTATATGCTCCTTTCAAGCGAGTCTGCAGAGCAGTTTGTATGGCTGTAGTGGGTTTTGTTTCCATTTTGTTGCTTCCTTTTGGTTTTATTTTGTCTGGGAGCCAGAGTTGCCAACAACATTTATTTGGTCGATTCTTGAAATGTGTTATGTGTAGTGTTGTCTAGAGGTGACACCAGGTACGTACGTGCTGTCACCTCTAAATAGCCAGAGACAGTACAGTTTTATAATATGTATTTTTTTGCTATTATGCCAGATATCAGAATTTGCATCTGTTTCTCTCCAAGATGATTTTTTGTAATTCTTCAATTCTTACATGAGAAGCTCAAGTATCTGAGGAGCATGCTTTAGCCTTGCCAACCAAGGCAGGGCTATAGAACCTGCCTCTCTCTCTGGAGTCTGGAAGTGCTAACTAGCCTCTGCAGGCAAGCTCTTCTCCAGTTCCTTTAGATAACTGCCTTTCCCCTGTGTTACATATGTTTCTCTTAACCCACCCTAGAATTCCTTTTCCTTTTCCTTTGGTCTCTTTTTGTGTTTAGACAGTCCTGTTTGTTTGAATACAGAAAGCAACGTTATCACTTTGTCATGGTGCTGTCCATCAGCAGTTCCATAATTTTGAGATTACTTTTAACTTCAGAGTTAATAAAATATTACACATGAATTGCTTCCCACAAACCATTTGCAGTGCTTGCCGCTGACTATTAAAAGAGGCAAGATGTTCTTTTTCTTTAAACTTTCAGTAATTTTATAAAGCTTTGTGTTCTCTTCCATAAACTTTCTTCTATAGGTCTCTTTAGGCAGAACTTATTGCTGTCATTGTCAGAGGGCCAGAGTTATGAAGTACCATAACCTTTTCTGGCAGGCTGGTTCCTCAGCTACCGCAAAAAATGCAATCCTCTGGTGTGCTGCTGTTGTCAAGGATGGTTGGACTTCACTGTTGCACTGGGAAGTTAAACCTAGCAGTTAACTGTTGGCTCGGTCTTTCAGAAGGTCTTCAGAAAGACTTCTGGTTTTCTGAGTAGTGCTTCTTAGGATAGCTAAACCTGCTGGAGTGGAGAGGAAGGTTATTTTATAGCACTCGACTCACTAGTGGAGAAAAGTGCAAGCTGAAGGCTGGCTCTGGTTTCAGTTATTGCTGAGGGAAGAAGAAAAGAGGTCAGATGTGAAAGAGATGATGGCATTTTGGTTTCTTAAAAGCATTGTCTAACTGATTATATTAGGGCAGTAATTAAAATAGATTTGGATGGTTCAGGTAGTAAGTGAAAGGGAGCAGTTTCACTGCTATTGTAGCTTTTGACATGAAAGGATGATAGGATAGGACTAATGTGAAAGTGGCTGTAGTGGAAGTTTTAAAGTGTATTAATATGTATCATGAATTGTTATCAAATTTGCCTGTTGGCTGAACTTTATTTTGGATTGATTTTCTGTTTGTACTTCTTATTCTGATTGACTGTGGTTTCCGTGCCTATTGCAGGAAAAGATGAACATGAAGAACCTCAGGTTTCTAATAAACAAAGGTAATTGGAACTGTTTACAATAAATCCACTTCAGACTATCTGGTCTGAGTGTGCCATTGCTATTCTGTAGCTAATTGAAATTATATTTATCAACCAGATGGCTAGCATGGAATTAGAAAGACTTTGAAATGTGGCACTGTTCCAGTTCAACACTAGTTCAGTTTAACTTTACATAGCTGCCATGTTATAGTCCCACATTCAAAGAATAGTTGAAGGCACCTTTGGAGATGATCTAGTCCAATCCCCCTGCTCAAGATGGGTCAGCTAGATAGAGTATGTTGTCCAGGACTGTGTCCAGACAGTTTTTGAATATCTCCAAGGTCGGAGACCCCACAACCTACCTGGGCAACCTTTTCCAGTGCTCATTAGGTTTTTCCTTAGGTTCAGATGGAGCTTCCTATATTTCAATTTGTGCCCGTTTCCTCTCATCTTGTCACTGGGCACCTCTGAAGAGTCTGGCCCCATCCTCCTTATACTGTCCCTTCAGATATTCAAATACATTGATAGGATCTCCCCTCAGTCTTCTATTCCTAGGTCAAAGCTTCCCAGCTCTGTCAGACTTTCCTTATGTAAGAGATGCTCCAGTCCATTAATGATCTTAGTAGCCTTTCATTGGATTCACTGTGGTAGCTTTATGTCTCTCATAACAGGGCAGCCCAGAAGTGGCCACAGCTTTCCAGGTGTGGCCTCACCAGGTCTGAGTAGAGGGGAGCATCACCTCCCTCAACCTGTTGGCAATGCTCTTCCTAATGCACCCCAGGAAAACATTGGTGTTTTTGGCCATAAGGGCAATTTGCTGACTTATGGTTGACTGGTTGTCCACGAGGACTCCCATGTCCTTCTCTGAATAGCTGCTTTTCAGCAGATTAACCCCCAGCTTGTACTGGTATCTGGGGTTATTTCTCCTCAAGTGCAGAACCCTTTGTGTTGAAATTCATGAGGTTCTTCGCTGTGCTTTTTAATGCAAGATCCTACTTACTGCAATAAAAGGTAGAAAGGATTTGTTTTGTTATTGTTATTTTGTTTTCTTGCTTGGAAATTTATAAGTCTACTGAAAGTCAAATTTTGTGCCAGTTGCAGTTGGTAGTAAAATCCTACTGGTTTCAGTGACATAAGTTGCAGGTTATTTCAGTGTTAATGTGAGTTAATGCTAATGTAGCAAACATCAGGCTTTGACTCTGTGTGTACTGATAACATAATTTGACTAATTTGTCATTTCCTGACCTTTTAGGTCTATCTTCGACAGCACCCAGTAAAATCTGTGGGAATATGCTGGTTTAAGCTTAAGTGTAGTGGTGACTATAAAGTCCATAATTTCTTTTACAGAATAACTGTGATTAGTCCTTTTCATGTCATTTCCAAGCTCTTGCTTGAACAGCACCTTGTCGACTACCAGAGTGCTAATAACCAAACAACCGAGAGGGGAAAAAAAAAAGTTTGTTTTAAGCATTTGCTGTAGTTTCCCATTTCTGTGCTCCCTCGATTACTGTGGCTTGCCACCGAGTTTGGTTTACTTGATGAGCCTCTGTGACTGAACAGGGTACTGAGGCGCAAAGATAAATCAATAAAACCCATTCTGCCCCTTTTCAGTGGGATCAATACCTGCCAGATGGGTGGGTACCCACTTGCCCTATTAAACTATACTTGCGAAGGGCATCCCACAGTGCTCCCGTTGAGAAGTTGCAGACCTGGAAAGAACATAGTTCATTCACCCAAGGCCATGCTAAACAATCACTCTATGCACTAGAAGTCATTACACATCTTTGTGGGATCAAATATTAGTTTTAATTATCTGGCTGGTTTAATGTCTTTTTTAGTAGAATTTGGTCTTCATGAAAATTGGTTTTGACAGAACTCTGTAAGGTTCTTGCTTGAAAGGAGAGCTTCCAGCAATTTGTCTGCCATGTCTGTAGAAAGGCCTGAGAATAAAGCTCAGCTCCAGTCCATCACAAATCCTTTCTAGACAGATTTTGGTCTCTGTATATACTATAGGAATTTTGCTTATTAGGCATATTATTTTGAGAGGGGAAAGCGTGTGCTATTTTCAGTATGGAATCAACTGAAAAAAGCTACTTCGAATATTTCAATAGTGCATCACTGGTGAGTGAGCTATCATCAGAGAGAAATGTAAACCTCAGGTTTTATCTTAAAATATATACTAGCATTTCTTGCTATTTATTCCTTCAAGTTAAACTTGCTTTATTTCATGTGGTTTTCTTCCTTCCCTTCTCCCCTTCTTTTTCTCCCCCTTGCTCGGACCTTCCACTGGAATAGGACTATGTCATCTTTGGTTTATGGGTATGGTTGGACTTTGGAGCTGACTCAACATAAATCAGGTTTTTAATCCCCAGGGAGGATTCCCATGCCCTGCATTATCTTGCTATAAGCAGTGCTACGGCCCCAATCGCCTGCAACTCTGAATAGAAGTTAGTAAGCTGGTTTATGAAGACGGTGATGGTTTTTAAACACCAATGGCATATGCTTGGTTCATTTGACTGGAGGGATTTTAGGAAGGAAATTTAAAAATTGTGTTTTTCACTTCCACTCTGTGACTCTATGTGTATTTGGAAGTTTCTAGTGCTTTAAGTTTAATATATTTATGTGGGCAGTCTGTAATGTACATAACCGGGCAACTTTTGAGAGCAGTTAAACTAAAAATGGACAACGTTAAAATAAAAAGACACCCAAGAGTTCTAGTTTCTTGCCCTGCAAAATCGTCTTTTAAGCCTGTAATATACCGTATGGTACCTTGGCAAATAGTTACGAGTGGAGGTCTTCCTTAACCTAAATGTAAAATGCTTTTTCTGTACATTATTAAAAATGTGTTATAAAAATCTGGTAGCATAATAGTCTTTGGAAAGGAAAAGGAACTGAGGGAGGGTTGCCCAAAATGGTTGCTTTTGTACTTACCTTTCTGCACAAAAATAGTTTTGCAATTTTGCCTATATATACAGAACCAATTCAGCTTATGAAACTTGGACTTAATGTTAAGCTTGACTTCCAGTTTACAAGTGTCGGACAATGCAAATACTCGTTAAGTTTTAAGCGGGGTGGGAGAATTTGCTATTTCATTGCTCCGTTTGAGCTGTTGTTGCTTTTTTTTCCCTCAGTGCTTTCTTCTCTGTTGGTCATTTTAGAGGTGCAAACGCAGTGTTCGTCCCTGGGGCTGAGCTGCAGCAGGAGTGAGGAGGTGGCTGCTCCGTGGTGGCCATGAGGGACGCTGCCAGCCGGCATCAACAGCCTTGACAAGAGATTGGGAGCTAAGCTGGGTTTGACCACTGTTTGAGCTGGTTGATGCTCTGCAAAATACTAATGTGACCAAGAATATCTGGTTTGGGATTAGTACTTATTTATTTATAATAAGGACAAGTTCTAAGGCTTGTGTAAGGTGTAAGGCTTAAACTTGTTTCTGTGCATCTGCACACACTAAGTTGTTTTCGCTAAATAGATTTAAAATAACATCTTTCAACTAAACCTCAGTGAAACTTTGAGTGTAGTCTAGGATTGGGTTTATGAAGACTTTTTGGGTACAAAAATAAAAAGCAAGAGGAAAGGAACTTATATGACGTAACATGCCACTGTTGGCCCCAAAAAGGATAAAAAGGAAAGTGCCTGCATGTTTGTTGTGGTTCGAAAGTTTCTCCTCTAGTAATTATTTCTAAATATGTCTGTGTACATGTGCCTGAGTATCCTTTTTATTGTTCACTGACTAAAAATAAAAATCAGAGTGCCACCTAAAAACCCATCCGGGCTTTAAATTTAGCGTGCATCTATTTCGGCAACAAAGGTATGTGTTTAGGCATAATTCCATGCAATTTAGCCAAACTTTTAAAAACTGTTGGATCAAAAAGCTGGAAAAAAATATATATAAATGGAAAAAAATAGATATAAAAAAAAAGTTATCAGTCTTTTTCCAGTACGTGGCAAAATATCTTGAGAAAGAACAGAAAAGTGGATGGTTATAGGACTGATAAAGCTCTAATCTGTACTGGCACAGGATGGTGCCTTCTTTCTCCAACAGCGTGGTTTAAATGTGGATGTTTTGGAAGGTCTTTATGAATATTCAGTTGGTGGTTTGTCAAGGGAGAGTCATTTTGCATACATTTTATTAATCAAGTTGAGAGATAACATTTCTACCTCGGCTACTGCGTTCGTGAGCCTTAAAACATGAGATCTTTACTGCAGTGATAATTGTGCTGTTGTGAGTTGCTGTGTGGTGAAATGTTTGAAATTATTTATGTTTTGTTTTTTCAAAGGAAAGTGGGAGAAGAGAAATAGTGTAATGCCAAGTTCTACTGTGGAACCATAAATCTAATGAGGCCTGCTGGGCCCACTTTTATCATCGAAACTGGATTTGAAAAGGGCAGTAGAGGTTCCAGCTGTGAATTCTGACCATGTTTCAGAAGATGGTATTACATTTATGAATAAAAAAAAATAGATAAATCATAAACCATTGCCAAACTACTGCCTGGCACAAGGATGTATTTGTAAAGAACAGCCGCAGTGTATATCAGGTAAATCCAAAGTATCTTTAAGTCCCAGGTGAACAGAATTGTGTTGTATGGGGTGGTAGGGAGAGAAGCTAGTTTATGAACTAGCTGAGAGGAGCAAAAAGGATTTTCTGGTCTAAGACATCTTCTTTTTTCTATAAAGGTTTCTTACAGATCTATTGTCTGTACTGGGCTGAAGAAAGTTGGGGAAAAGGCAAGAAGGCAGGAGCTGTTCTTTTATTTTTACCTGTTTCCTCCTGAGATAAAACTGGCAGAATCCGTTTTTTCGGCACCAGGAAGTATCGAGTACTTCCCTTGCTCCCTTTCAGCACTCCTTTTAACCTGCCTCTGAATAGCCAAGCACTGCTGTGGCAGGCAGTTAATCCTAATGACGGTTTTGCATTCACATTTCCAGTGGATGTTATTCTGGTTTAAGATTAAGCTGAGAGGGAATGAGGCACAAAGAAGGGTTAACATGAAGGCAAGATTCTTTCTGCATTTGGTCATGTATTTAGGAATGTGAAGGCCTATGTAGTATGGAGGAAGAAATAGAAAGGTCATACTCTACGGTTTATTATGGTATATAGAAATTATACAGTATATAGAAAAAAACATATTTTGGGAGAAAAAAAGCTTTTCAGGAAGCCTCAACCTTCTTGTAGCCCAAATGTTTTGAACCCTCAGTTCTTTAGTCTTCGAAGCTCCTTCAGTCAGTAAGAGAATGAATGAAGGCAGGCAGCCTCCTTCGGCACGGTTAAGGCAGTGCCCTGTACGTACATGTGTGTGTGTGCCCTGTATGTGACTCCCAGCCCTGCATCAGGGTGCTCTTCCTTCTTCGGGATAGCGCCGTGGATCTGGAGTCCCAAAGTTGCTGGAGCCTAGAAACATCAAGTTAATGGGCTACTGGGCCCTAACCTAGGGGCAGAAGTCCTCAAAACACAGCTGACAGAATTGTGCGTGCCAGTCATTTTTAGTAGTTTATTCCACTGCAGCCCCCCCCCATTGCATTCTGCAAATTTATGTTGCTTATTGTAAATATTAATTCCTTGCAAAGACATTCAAGAACTTAAAAAAAATACAGAAATTCCATATCCCCATGCTGACATGGATCATCCCTTTTCTCAGTGGTTGGTTTTGTTGTTTGGCTTCTCCGTGCGTTCCGTTTTGTTAGAAGCTGCAAGCATGCGAGCGCATAGGATTGTCCTCCCAGGCTTTCCATTCTGCCGCAATTAAACTGGGGAAAGGACCACCTGACCAGTAATGTTTTATGAGTACAGATGCTTGCAATTTTTGTCTGTTTTGTCATTAAATGTTAAGTGGCTATGGAATTACTCTTACTGGACCATAGTAGTCCAAAATCTGCAGATAATATTACTGTTCATTTGTATCTTCTCCTGAGGCTCTATGCTGACTGCTTAGGCGGTGAATAGCTTTCATTAGCTGTTGTACAAGACAAAAATAATGTCAAAACGTACTGATATTGTCTTCCATCTATGAACCTGGAGCTTGTTGTATTCAAATCTTTCTATATTGTCAGAATAGGTGCATACTATGGACAGAAGTTTACGAAGCATTAATTAAACTTTATTTTCCTTTAGTGATACTATTTTCTTTCTTTAATTAGTTTAAAATATGATTTGATTATGGACGTTTTTCTTCATCTGTTTGAAATATATTGTCCTATTCTCAAAGCCTATCCAGCAATTCAAGCTCCTATACATCAAGAGTTGGACCTTGTATTTCCCAGCTGAAATCAGCTGAGTTGTTAGCTGTTCTGTAGAGATTTACCTAAGGAAAAAAAATTAAGAGAAACTGAAAGCTGAAACTTAAAATCTGGAGGATGCACAGAGATTGGTTTCCTGTAGATATCCCTAGCTGGTCTGCAATGCAAATATATTTTTTGAAGTGTCATGGATATAATTTCACAGCTTGCTGGATCTGTGGCAAAATCCACTTTCAGAACTGTTGAGAAGGAATGAACTTTAATACAGAACATGTAAAATGTAATTGCTGCCAGAAATCTACAACAATGATAAATAGATCCCCCGAGTTTATAATTAAACTTCTAAATGAATGAGTTTTCACATGCTGATGCTGATTAGTTAAGGCACTTTTATATACTGGGTAGTCTTGCTGATTTAATTTTTTTTTTCTTCCGTCTCTTTCAATACAGACTATATCTCAGTTGTAGTCTTGGAGCAAGTATGAGAAATGTTGCAAGTATGATAAACTCTATCATTTGCTTGCTTTCTGCCAAACAGCCTGCAAGTGTTTTGGATGTGTGTGCTCGGGAGCAGGCTCAGCTGCTGAGTAGATCCTGGGGGTGTGAAGCTGTCTGTGCTTTGGAAAGTAGTCCCTTGCAGTGTTTTTGGGCTTGCCTATGCAGGTAACCTGTAATCTTGTAAGCATCCTTGGGAAGGCCTGTTAAGATGAACTGTAGAAATACTCTAGGGTGCTTTTCTATAGCTATTTATGGAAAAGGATCAAATGACAAATATTCCAAAATGATCTTGAGGAAAAACAATGAAGAATGTTCAAATAGAGACTTACCAGTCCATCACTGCCTATCTGTTTTACGCGAGACAGGATCGGGCAATAGCTTCCTGTGTGCACGTTTGGGAGTTCTCCTTTTGCTTAAAAATATGTTCTCTACTTCAAATGCTGATGTTCATTTTCAGCATATGGGGATCATTAGCAATATTCAAGCTGGACATATGGCTTAATGCGTTAAATCACTTTAGAATGTTGCATCTGTTTTTTTACCCTGGTGTTAACACCTGGGTCAGTTTAACACTAGTGCAGAAGTTCAGGACACATATAGCTGTTAATTTCAAAAACATCTGTGGTGGTTTGGGTTTTTTTATTATTATTTTTATGTATGTATACATGCATGTGTGAACTGCTGGATCTCCTGCATTACTTGAGTTTGATGAAGAAGTCTTACTTGTGTGCCAGGTGTGTGTTAACTTGGGCACATTAGAATTTTATAGCAGGCGATAAAATCATTCTTTTGGGTAGATAGGCAAGTGTTTTGCCGTTACAGCTCTTGTCTTTCTCCAGACTTCCATTTTTTAAAGTATTGATAGCTGACTGTGATTCTCTTCTCCTCTCAAAGTGATCCATTTGTGGTACACAGAATGAGACATCCCACTCTCCTGGGATGCATGAAATGGGCAGGCATTAAAAATTGAAGAAAGCGAGTTCCCTGGCCGAGTCTGCAAACCTTATCTGAGGCTCCTTGAAACTAAAAATGCCAATTGTGTTGGAGCTTTGAAAAACGACTTTCCCTTGTGACCTGCTGCCTTTTAGTGAGAGCAGAGTTTACGGTCCTTTTTAAGAGTGATGAGTGCAGCTAGAGAGTTTCTCTTGTTATGCCCATTAGCAAGATTGGACTAATCTTCAGGATGTAACCTGAAGGTAAACTGTGAGTGAAAGAGAAGGAGAAGACAGGGCTAATAAGGCATTTTGTAGTTTCCTTTATGCCAGAGTCTGTCTCGAAGCCAGCAATTAATATTATTTTCTATCTGTGGAGAACCCAGATTGCTGCGAGTGCAGGAGGAATTATAAAGAACGTGTCAGCACCTTCCAGGATGTTAAGAACTGCCTTTAAAATTGCTGATGGAATAAGCTCTACTGCAGCAGGAGGAATTAATGGCTTGATAGTTTAGTAATTAAAGACAAATGCTTGTATCCCTGTTTTTTTTCTTTGTTTTTCCTTTTTTTTTTCAAGAGGAATAAATAAATGCACTTGGTGCTAATCAGAGATACGTAGTAGTTGGGCCGGAGGCAGCACAGCTACCCCGATGTGTCTTGGGAGCTTAGTGGGGCACGGAGGACCCCTGGGTGCTGTGGTTTGCCTTGCTCGGCAGCGGCTTGGAAGCAGCAGTTCCCAGATGCCGTTCTTGGTCCGTACATACGGAGCTGCTGCTCCTGTTTGCGGACAGGCTCGGAAAGCTGCTGCTCGTGCAAGGGCCCCTCCGCTTGAGCAGGATCGGAGCGGCCGCCGGCAGCCTGGGTGGCCGCAGGGTGATCCCCGGCCTTGTCCCCACGCAGGGGCCCGCTGTGCTCACGCGTCGGGGTGTGAAGCCGGAAGGCCCAGCTGCCCTCTCACTTACACGTGCTGTTCAGAGGGCTCCAGGAAACTCAGCCTTGGTGGAAATCAGGTCATCCGGGTGCGTGGTGCTTCTTCACGGGCTTCATTTCTGTGTTTTGACACCTGCTCAACCAGGAAGTGTTAACATGGGACCCAGAGTCCAACTGTTTTCCCATGAAGGGTGACAGAGCAGTGGAACAGGCAGCCCAGGAAGGTTGTGGGCTTTCCTCAAGGGATCTTCCAAGCCCATCCGCATGTGACTGTGTGCCACGTGCCCTAGGTGTCCCTGCCTCAGGTGGGGGATTGGACTAGATGATCTTCAGAGGCTTCTTCTGACCTCAACCGTCCTGTGATTCTGTGTAATGAAGACCAAGCCACGCTTTTCCCAGTGGTATGCAGTGATGGTACAAGAAGCACAGGACAGAAAGATGCCAGCAAGTCAGCAGATTCTATACCTTTATTAAATATGAAGTTCCTATTTCTCCCCCTTTCTCATTGCTTGTTCTGCTGATTGGTGCTGTTAACCAAATCCAGCTCCATGGTTGTGGGCTGGACACAGCCCGTGGCCTGTCTGGGCTCTTGCTGCTGCTGACCACAGCAAAGGCATCAGACAGCACTGCTGAAGAGCCTTTCTGCTCTTAACTTGGAGAGCAGAATGACAGAGCTGCCTGGCTCTCATACCGCTGGTGTCTGTATGAAAACCTGTATTTCTGCATCCTTTTGTGCAGTGAAATCTAGTGTTGGCTAAGTCTGTTTTTTATTAAATTTTCTAATGCGAAACAGAGTAGTAGCTGAATGCTAACAAGCAGCCTATGAGAGCCTTTGTTTCTTTTGCTGCAGGACATGTATCTGTGTGTGTCTCGTATTTTTTCTAATAACTCCCAAAAATAACAAACTTTTTTTTTCTTTTATACTTTCAAACTTGGCAAAAAAGAATACTATTGAAAGAAGTCAGACTTTATTTCAAATCTTGATTTGCAGAGAATACAGCATTCAGTACGACTGGACCATTACAGAAGCTAGAACTAGTGGTTTCTGCAATTTTCATGCTGAGTGACAGGCGTTAGAATCTGTTATCTTTACATGCATGAGAAACTGCTTGAATTTCAGAAGCATCAGCTGAATTCCATGCCAGAACACTGGGTAATCAGTGCTGTTTCTTCAAGGCTTGCACTTGAATTTTTCTACTTACGAACAGGACTAAACAGCAAAGGATCAGGCTTGCATCAAGTTCATGACTAAGGCTGTAAATAAAATTTGACTATGTCCGTGCCTTCAGAATGTACGATAGGTTTCTTTACGTTTTTGAGGAAAGTGGTTTACTTTTGGTGAAGAAGAGACCAAGTGAGAGAATGTGAGCTACAAGATTCGCGTGATCGCTGTTCAATTGTAAGAGAGGAAAAGCAGTTGGTCTTTAAGTAGTGTAGTGTGGAGTTGTTCTATACATGTATACTGATAGTTATAGTTTTCTTTCTTTAGTGGTTGCATGGCTTCAAGTATTGGAAATGCCTATGTTGCCAAACATACAATAAGACCTACAATTTCCTGAGAATAACCCATGGTCTCAGTAGCAGAGCATTCTGCCTCAGGGGAGGGCGGTTGCAGTGGCAATATTATTGCCACTTATTTTCTTCGTATTTTCTTAATATTTTTGCTCAAGAAAAGAAAGCAACAACAGACAAATCTTTTGCAATTCAAGGCTTCAGCTCTAAATTACTACGTGTGATAGTGATTCTTAGCCATGCTCACCGTTTGGAGTTTATGTTCTTAACGGTTTGCATTTTGCTCCCAAAGAAAGGGCTCTTTCTAGCATAACACCTGCTGTATTCTTATGGAATTCTTAATTTTCTCAGAGTGGTTCTTAGAGTGATACTGCAACCTGAAATCACAAACAGAGGACTTAAATGTCAGGAAAGGATTGCGCTGCAGGACAAGATAAAACAGTACGAACACAAAGAAGTTGCTTTCTTCCCGTGTGTTTTTGGTGGCTGTACTGAAATGAGAAAAATGTGTGGGGCTGAGAAAACAAATAGCAGCAACCCGATCCACTGACTAAGCAGAACTCGAAATGAAAATTTTCAAGTGTTCTAGAAGGCATTGTCAGTTCCTTAAAAGATTTAAGCTGACCTGCCCCTAACCTCCCATATGCACAAAAGGATGTGCTGAGAGGAAACATGTCTGAAAGCATCACAGCAACGTGCCCGACACGGTGGAGACGCGGAACTGCTGGTATTTTGAGTATTTGCACAAAAATCCTATGGCAGAGCATGTTAGAGCATTTCTTTTTAAGCTACAAGATGATATTCCTAAAATTAGTGACATAAAATTGGAATTTAGGCACAGATTCCAAAGCATTTGTTTGACTGGGCGCAAGAGTAGCAGGGGGAACCATGGTGGACAAATTTGGGCCTTTTGCCCAAACTGCCAGTTTGGGCAGTGTGGTTCAGATGCTGGTCTGAGTTGCAAACCATTTCTTTCAATTTGTGTGACCTGAAGAAGTGTTAATTATGCAGAGGTTTTTTTGTTTGTTTGAGAAGCAGAGGAAAAATGAATAAAGAATTAGATATAAAACTTCCCTCTCATACTTACTTCATATTTTTAATAGAGTCCTGAGCTGGTTGGACTCCTAAGTACTCTGGTAAAAATAAACAGTAAATGAATTAAACTTGTAATTGTTACTCTTAAATATAAGTTGGTTATGGAAACAAGTTGTTAATTAAATTCTGGACATCTTTCTGAGCTATGCAGGTCTCTCACCTTCCCCCGCAGCATGAATTTTAAATGCAAATGATTGGATTTGTACAATAAGCCATTTCAGAAACATTGGAGTGGACAGCTTTTCCCAGTGCTGAATTACACATGGAGATTGCTAACGGCTGGCACCCCATCCTTGCCAGAGTAGTTGGAAACAAACTGCCTGCAAACTGCAGCATTTTTTCCCCAATAAGCTGACACAGAATGGTTTTCATAATCCAATGCAAAATAAAAATGTTTAATTTTTTTTTCCTCTCGATTGTAAGAAATTTGAATCAAAGGTCTCTTCATCTGTAAAATATTCTGCTGCAAGGTGAGAATGGAGGATGTTGTCTGTCGAAATATGCATGAGGAAGCTGTGGGAGTGCCCCACACAGCAGCAGATTTGCATGTTCCCATCGACTTCTGTATTTACTGTTCATCCGTGTCAGGGAGATTCATTCCAACATCTAAATTAAAATTTCAGTACAAAAGGCCAGTTGGGGTTTTAGTTCTGAATTACTGGAGGATCAGTTGTTTCAACAATAACATTTGTCAGTTTTTCATATTTCTTTTTACGTTTTAATTATAACTCATCAAATCTTAACCGATTACTCATGGGTTAGGCTCAGATGAATGTCACTGAAGGGTGTTTTAATTTAATGGAACCAGCGTAACATCTGTTTCTAATGTTTTAAAAGCCAATTTATATGGAAATTTGCTTTAGTAAAAAGTCAATAATACAGACTCTTCTAATACCTCCCGTAAAAAAAAAAAAAATCAAAACTTCAATTAAAACTGTATCAAAACAATGCCATTCTTTCTTGTTGTAGCGATGCGATTGCATTTTGACATCCTTTCATTTTGTCGCCGTTCTCTTTGGTTGAAATGAAGTTTCGGTTTGTCTTTCACAGTCGAGCTATCAAGACGAACCAGGATCTCCTGCCAGAGACGCCGTGGACCCACATATTCTACAATGACTTTTGGGGGACCCTGCTCACGCACAGCGGGAGCCACAAGTCGTACCGGCCGCTCTGCACGCTCTCCTTCCGCGTCAACCACGCGCTGGGCGGCATGGACCCGTGGGGCTACCACCTGGTGAACGTCCTGCTCCACGCCGCCGTCACAGGCCTCTTCACAAACTTCTCCCGGATCCTCTTCGGGGACGGGTACTGGACCTTGATAGCGGGCCTGCTCTTTGCGTCTCATCCCATCCATACGGAGGCGGTGGCGGGGATCGTGGGGAGAGCGGACGTGGGCGCCTGCCTCTTCTTCCTGCTCTCGCTCATGTGCTACGTGAAGCACTGCGCCACGAGGAGCTCCTCGGCGAGCACGTGGGGCTGGCTCGTGGCGACGGGGCTGTGCGCGGCCTGCAGCATGCTGTGGAAGGAGCAAGGGGTGACCGTGCTGGCCATCTCGGCCGTCTACGACATCTTCGTCTTTCATCGCCTGAAAATGCACCAGATCGTTCCTGCTCTGTGCCAGGTCAGTCTCCTGCTCTTTCCCGTCAACTGCTTGTGCGGCACCAGTCACTATTAAGCAGGTGCTAAATGAGTTTTTGAAGTGCACGATAATTCTTAGCAGTTTAGTTGACTCTGGAAAATAAGCACAGATGTCTAATACTGGAAGTATGTTTAAGGCAGTTTAGTAAGGGGTTGTTACATTTTGTTTAAACGACGCGCTATTACCCATTGCTATTGCTTTCTGCTGGGGATGTATTTCTTTCAATTACTCTCTTTGCTGTCGGCAGCTCCCTCCTCCTTCTGTTTACCATCAAGCACGAGATATCTGCCTGCCTTTTGCAAGGAATTCATTCATGCTCTTATCCTCTGGTATCTGGCGAGCTCAGCTTAGCGCGGTCACGCGTGCAAGTGCAGCAGCAGCAGCAGCTCTCGTCTGCGGGCTCCCCGAGGCAACGACAGAGCTCCTCTTGTTCTGCTTTCACAGAGGTGCATGGGACCTCAATGCAAGTCTTTGACACAGAGATTTTTTTTTCTTGCCCTAGTAGGAGCTGCGACTCAAATGTATTACTACCTTACCAAAAGAACTTCTTTCTCAGGAGCAAAAAAAGTGGAACAAACAAGCAAAAAATCCCACCAAATCCACACCCTCTGCCTACATGCAGACTTCATGAATTCTGGTAGTATCCAGAAGGCCCAGCTGAAATCACGACTTAATTACTGCAGTTGTTGTACAAACAAGTAAGCTGAGAATGTGTCATTTTATTTTCAGTGGAATGGCTTTCTGTCAGAAAAATGCTGACTTCAAAAAAGGAACATGCTTCATGGAGACATAGCAATTTTGTCACATTTTTCAGTGAGACATTACCAAGAAAAGCAATAAAAGAAAATAAGGATTTTCAGCCTACTTCAGTCACGGTGATTTGAAAATTTGCCTATCCTGGAAATTTTGATTCCTCATTCTAATTCAGATCAAAAAGAGCTTCTATATTTTGGTCAGCTGCAAAGGAGAGATGATTTCTGATTGTAGAATATCGGATACGTAGCTGTAATTTTTTTTTAAAAAAAACAGGTCAAAAAAGCAAATACATCCCCAGTAGTTCCCTGGTAAACTGCTGTGACATGCTGATTTAGTTATCATGCCCTTTTCCGACAAAACCGAGCATATTAAAGGAAGTAATCACTTCATGTGTTTTGTTTGCACATATATGTTTGAGTATATAAGACTTCTTTTGAATGCCAGTGGCCAAATACAGTGAATATGTTAAATCGTGCACCTAATGCTGAGCAGGAACAAAGAGCAAACTAATTATGTGAAAAAGAAGACATGCAATATGTAACAAATACCAAGTGTTACTCTGAGAGAGATAGGCTGAGATTTTGCAAAACGCCTCCAGGAGTTTGATTCATAACTCAACTGTTTCCCTATGCTAAAGAATGAATGACTACTAAAATATTTCATTCATTTCATTGTGCATGTTGAATTCCGAATTCTTTGTATATGACTTCATATGAAATCTAAATTAATGCTCTTCATAGTCTGTCCTCATTGTTGCGTGCTTTTGAAGACCAGGATACAGTCTTGGAGTCTTGGAACTAGCAAGTTCCTTTTTTTTTTTTTTGGTTTGTTTGTTTTGTTTTTTTGTTTCATAGAACAATTGTTCATCAAAAGGAAAACTTTTGCAGACATTTCTGAGAATTTTCATGAGGATTTTTTATTCTTTTTCCTTCAGGGTCAGCGTTGAATTAGTCCAGAAGAGCCCTAAGTGGCAAAAGGGGAATGCAAGTTTTCATGTTGTAATTTCTTGGACACAGTACCTCTCTTCCTTGGCCACAGGTTTCTAAATTAAATCTAAACATTTGGCTTAGAGTATTTTTTACCAAGACAAGTCTGATGCAGAACAGCGAACTAGTTTCAATACCTCAATTTTTGTCATCTCTAATAATAGAAATAACGCTGCGTTTTGTAGATTAGAAAACTTTGAAGAGATTAGGCACTAGCTGGAGAGAATCTTATAGAGAGAGACCGAGACATTACAGATATTTTGCTTGATGTGCCAGAGATGCGTTTACTAATTATCTGAACTTTTAGGGTACATTTTCCTTCATCTGCTAAGACCGAGTGCTGCTAATCAAGTACCACCTCGATGTGGGGAAGCTTCTGTTCAGGTATTTACAGTGGTGAGGAGTGAAGTATCTTCAGTGAAGCCTATTTTTAGCTTTCTGAACATTGACAAAAACCATTCTCAAATGGCATAAGTTTTTAGAAGCTCATTTTGTCCTGCAGGCCTTATGATGCCAGGAATATCTTCATTGACCTTGTACATTATAATAAATATCTCTCTTTTAGTACTTGTCAGTATTTTTATATTCCAGGGTTGCATCGATGCTACCTTCAGTGTTGCTGGTCTCTTTTCCCAAGCATGTCATGGAAAGTAAAAGTGAAGTAAGAGTATGTGCACTATTGTAAGAATAGTGACCACAAGTGAAATAAATAAAGGAAATAAAGGTGAAATGACTTAAACGGGACCAACGGTAGCACTATAAAAATTGGGGGGGATGCTATAGTCGACATACTTAGATACTTTGAGAATGCACTTGTTGGTGAGACATGGATCTTGATTATAGTGTTTCTGACCAGTGCTTCACAAGTCCTGGGTAGGAAGGCAATTTAGATGCTGCTCTGTTGATTTGAAATTACCTTTATTGTATTTGCACATAATTTCAAGATGTTTATACTCTAAGATTGTGTATATAGATAGTGAAATCCTTTCTCTATGAAATCATTAACAAGAATCAGGACCAAGTTTTCTTCCTGAATGCTTTTAGTTTCATTCTGCATTGCATTTAGTTTACATGTCCAAAGAAAAGTGCAAGTTTATTTATATTCTGTGTATAAAAAAGACAAGGAATAAAAATCCAGAGTATGCAGCCATCGGATTAATTTTTTACAGCTTGCAGAAATAAAGCAAGGACGGAAAAAAAACAAAAATGAAAAAAGCTTTCGGCTCCACCTCTCTTTGGGACTTTTGGGTGTTGCCTTTTGCTTGCCACTGCTTTGGCCTTAAATAAAATATATCCCTGTGAAAAACATGAAAAACCCTCTCTCCCTTAAACAAACTGTAAAATTTCCTTATGCAAACAGAAACAAGGATTGCTGAAGAGTTGTATTTTTTTCTTTGATATTGTTGCCTACACCTTTTGCTTGAAAAGACAGCCCCGCGCCACAAATTGCGTGAGACCAAAGCGGCGCTGTCTTTCTCAATCTGCAAACGAATCGCTCTGGTGTGTGAACCACTGGCTCAAGCATTATAAACTGGAGTATAGTTAAAATAAAAAAAAGCCAGAAAACAATAACAAAAATCTAATTTCAGGACAGTTCTGTAGGCACTTCGGATGGTTGGGAAGAATTGCCTCCATGTGCTTGCTCTGGTATTTGTGTTTTGTATTTTCCCAGTGTAAACAGAGGATGAAGGTGACTTGTGGGGAGAAGAGAAAGAAAAAAAAGATACTGAAAAGGGCAGCCCAGGAAAGGTTACAGTCTTTTGTAGTTCGTTTGAGGGGAAAATGCAGAACGGAGCCAAGGAAGAAAGGAAAGTAATTTTGAGTTGGTTAGTTTAAATCTATACTAAATAAATACACAGTAACAATAGCAAATTGAATACAGTACGGTACTTCATTTTTGCAATCATATGGTAGAAGGGACCCACACCTTTCAGTCTACATAACCCTCAAATAGTCTTAATGGTGCAGCAACAGCCAAGCCTTGGGCTCAGCTCACGCCGCTCTTTGCAGCCTGTGCTGGAACAGAGAGACAGTGCAGGTGGACAAGAGCATCCCCTCCAAACCCCTTAAAAATCAAGAAAAATCCCACATATTTTGTTTTGAGGGCTATTTTAAACCAGAAGCAATTCGACTGTATCCTGTTCTCATTGCTGCCCTGCAAGCAGCTGTACTGGCCCTGGGGCAGAAGCAAGGGACTTGAAAATGAGAGATTTGGGGGAGCGCTGGGAATGGATTTGGGCTGGATTTTTTGACAAGCTTTAGACTCCCGCAAGCCTTTTGGATCTGATGGACCCGAGACCCAATTAATTACATATGAAGAACCGTAAAACCACAGACCTTCTTCAGGCTGGCCAGTGAGGATGAGCAACCTTAAATAAGCTCCAGGAGATGATGGAGGTGTCACTGGGTTGACGCTCCTGGGTTTTTCCATTCTGTTTTCTACCTTTGGGCCGAGTGTCAAATAAGTGTGACACGAGACCAGGGGCTGCTCGCTGGGCTCGTGCCCGTGATCATGGCGAGTCCTGCTCTGTCACATCCAGCACGTCACGACGTCCCGTTGTGATTTCCACAGAACAGCGGGGTTTCTAAGCCAGGCAGCTGCAAGGCAGGGCCACCAGCAGAGCAGATGAATATTAGCCCTTATTTAGAAGCTATTCTTAATGCACTTAAAAACAAAATACATGTATTATAGCTCTCTGTTAAGCTATCCAGCCCTTTCCTCTGTCATCTGCATATTGGTTTTTCAGTAGAACTTGGCTGCTAATTTTTTTCCTTTTGCCAACTCTTGTTGTATCCCTGTCTGCCTCTGATGCTAGCACGCTGGCTGGCAAAGATCTCGGTCTAGACCCAGCTTAATTTGGTTAGTTCTGTTTTATACCGTATGTATTGACTGTCTTTAAGTCAGCATATTTTGATGGAAATGTATTTATTAGTCATAAGTGAGTTGTTTGAAATGAGAGCAATCAAAGGAGAAAAGTGGCTCTGTCTCGAAGCAAAGCATTCCTTATGGAAGAAAGCTGAGCTTTTGTTTGATTTCCAGCCTTTTTAGACCCTAAGCCTTTTCCACCGTAAGCTGCACAGAAGGTATGCAGATTGATTGAGTTGTCATGTATCGGATGTATCAAATGATCTACGTGTCAGCAGCTAGGCCTGCACAAATTAAACCACCAGAAACGTAGAGGAGGGCGCAGGGGGGACGCTCAATATGGGCGAGATGTGGGATGAAGTTGGTAATTATGGAAACAATGCAACTCAGGGGCCCAGCTCTTTTGTACTGGCAATCCCCTGCCTGAGAGCAGAGCCATTAATCAACTTGCAGTACACGGTCTTCTGTCCAATTAGTAGTACAAAGCTAATACAAAGATCCTACTGTGCTGCCCTTCTCTCCTCTCTTGGATTGTTTTGTCTTTTGTTTTTTTCCTGTTGTTGTTTTCTTTTTTTTTCTTTCTTTTTTAAGGGGAATGGACAGCTTTAGAAGGATGGGGCAAATGCATTTAAAAATCCTTTTTTAATATAATGGTAATGAGAACATTTTTGTTCTGCTGTGTTTTAGGTGTACAAACTGCCTTGAAGAAATAGCTAAAGCAGATGTATGCCCCATTCGTGTTCCATAGCTGCAGTATGGCAACATTTTACCAGATCAACATATTGTTAGTACAGGGGGGTGGTTGTACTGAAGTTAGGAAACCTCTATTTTTCCCACCACTTATTTGATTAAAATCCCCCTGGGAGGTCTGTCGCACATGTGGAATTAGTTAGTGGTATCTATGGCTTAACGGGAACCACAAATTGGATTGCAGGGTGCATTATCCAACCTTCTGTGCTATTATAACAGTATTAGTTTTGTGAAAAGAAACTTTATTGGATAAGGTTTTGTTTAAGGTAAGGATGTAAACCTGGGGCCTCTATGGATGACATGGTCAACCACCAAACCAAGTTTTATAAAATGTTCTTTTCATTTATGGCCTGGAGCAACCTTGGTTGTGGGTGGTTTGTAGGACTCCCACTCAGAAGGGGACTCTGTGTGCACTTGATAAAGCTGCTGATTTTTGAGGACACTCTAAGCTTGAATTACTCCACTTTTCGCATTCTTTACTCCTTGAAATAGCTACTTCCAGAACTACTGTGCTTTGTAAAGCAATTGCAAAATCGAGGGCTCTTTCTGATTTTTCACTTGCAGATGTACTTTTTCTCTTGCCTCAGCAGTGCAGAGGGTTAGTCTTGCCAGGTTGTCACCTCTTCTGCCTCCCTCTACAAGTTTTGTCGTTTTGCAGCAAGGTTTTGTCTTTGCATTAGGTCGAGCTCCGTGGTGTATTTCCTGCAACGGGAGGAGTTCCCGTGGTGGCGATGAGCCCGGCGGAGCCGTGGAGGTGCCGGCTGTGCCGCTGCGTCCCGTGCTGCGTCCTGCGGGAGCTGCCCCCATGCAGAGCAGCAGCGGGAGGTCCGGCCGCCCTCCCCGCTGCAGGCCCTGCCAGGACAAACGCTGCTTTTTGCAATTTTACTCCTTCCTCGACAGCTTGAAGCAGCTCCTGCTGCTGTTTCCCGTAGTTCCCACAGCTCCTTGCTGCTTTTCCTTTTGATCCCCAAAGTAAGAAGAGCGAGTTTGGCCTCCGCTATCTTCCGTGTCAGAGGGATCGATCTCCTGCAGCTAAAATAGCCATAGTTTCCTGGAAATATTCTTGTGTGGCTGCTTGAGTCACTGAAACAGATCACATGTGACAGTAACCCTGAGGCAAATTTAGCAAAAGTTGTGTTTGTCTGCCTTTTTTTTTTTTTTTTTTTTTCTTCCTTAATAATAAGGAACCTTAAACTATCTGGCTGAAGTCACTGGCTTAAAATGGATTACATTTTAATAATGTCTCTTCTGGAACTGCTTCTAAGATCTGCATGACTTTTGTCTCCCTGCTTTGAGCTCTACAATAATATTTTGGAGACTGTTTTTGAGAGAGGCTCTCTGACAAGAAGAAGAAAGAGAATGACTACTTAAACTAAAGGAAAAAAAAAGAGTCTGAGGAGAAACGAAGAGTCTGAGGAGAAACGAAGAACCGGCAATTTAGCCGAGAGTTTCGTTTGCTGGAGACAGGCTATTGCACTCTTCAGTCTTACGAAAGATTTACGCTGCCTGCTAACATTAGGAAGATGCTGTCTGTGCTTCTCCGTTCCTTTAAGCCCTCATGTCCAAAGGGTTCCCTTCGGAGGCGGGGAGTGCCGAAGCTCTCAGTGCTTTGCACGGTCGGTGCTAGCAGGAACTTTGCGTTCTGCAGTTACCTGCCAGTCACGAGCATCGAGAACTGTGTGACTTTCTCCCAGTGTTGTTCAACCATAGGGTATTGGTGGACTTGCTGCTAACCAGTTTTTAAAAGGGGAGTCATTAACATTAATCTGATAGGGTTGCTCTCCTGGCTTTTAGTGCCAGGAGGAAATGGAGGAATGGAGGAAAGCACCAAACTGACTGCATCATTTGACAGCCAGGTTTCTGAACGCTAAGAGTATTGCAGGTGTTGCTTACCGTTCACCATGCTGGATGCTATAGCTCCCTGATGTGAAAAAAGAGCTTTGTAAACTTTGTGTTTTGCTGAAGGGTGGCAATTTTCTTGTGTGAAATATCTTTGCTTAAAGAACAGTTAAACTTCATGCTTTTCTGGAGGGACGGTCGGTCTGTTAAGTGTTGTTTGAGAAGGGGACCTGAGTACCTGTGAGCTTTGAGGGACAGTAAATGCAGGTAGCTTGGATCTGCCTTCGGCTTTGCAATTGTTCTCGAGCTGAAAAGCCATTTTTCATCTATTTCTGCTTCTCCTGCAATTCAGTTCTCTTGGCATAGTCCATAAAGGGAGGAAAAACAATGCAAGCCACTATTTATTTTTAGTATTATAATGAGCTAAATGTACCCAATGTAATTTCCTTCATGTAGATATATTTCAGGAGTTGTGTGTTTTTGTTTAAACCTTCTTTTGGCGTCTTGGCCAAATACTTGTATTTATGATCTTTTATTCATCAACGATGTGTCCCTTGTCTGTTAAAGGCCAAGCCAAATCCTGCCACTTTATACCTGCACCTTGCATGCAAACATGTACTTAATGCCGGCCTCCTAATGTCCCGTGCAGGCCCCTTAATGTCCTGATTTGTGGAAGCAGGACATGTTTGTGTCTTCTGCTGTCTCCAGAGAATGAGCCTGTTGCACTGGATAAGATGCTGATGGTTAACAACAAGCCGAGCTATCAACTACCTGCAGTCAGAGCAACTGCAAATAGCAGCAGAAGAGGGAAAAAGATGCAAGTCAAAAAAATTAGGATCAAATCCATTGCCTGTGTCTGAGAATAGTGAAATGAGGAAAATCCAAGTGTGTCAGACTTGCAGAGGCCCAGCTAGGTGAGACAGAAGGCAACAAACCTCTTCTGGCATCTTTACTGGAGGAGCAGAATGATGTTTTGTACATGTGCCAGTATTTCTTTTCCAGCTGCAGTGTAGGTGAAGTCAGGAGGAAGGGAAGATGTCAGGCTTGCAGCTTGTAGCTGCCTTTATGGGTCAGCTGGTAGGAGGTAAATTTCTAGCCTCACTAACCTCAAATGTCCCTTAGAGAACAGAAGAAGCAGTGCAGAGTCCTCCTGAGGAGGAGAGGGAAAAACTAAGTATTTTTTTGGTAAATTTATTGGAAACTAATTGAAAATGCATGTGGGAAAATTGTGTTAAAATTGCCCAGAAGCTTCTGAGGAGAGGGAAGAGTGAATTTGTGTACTTTGTGTACATAAATGTCAGGAAAAACATATGTACCTTTTTATGGTCAAAACAGTAAGGCTTGCAGTGCCGTATACGGTTTACTTCTAAGGCTATAGATTTGACTGAGTTATGCCAAAGTTGGAGCTTCTGTAACATTTAATCACCAAAATCCTGTTTTTCCTCCTTGACAATAAAATATGGAAATAAATTCTCACAAACACAAACTCTTTAAAGGGAGTGTAAGGGCATATTGGGTTAATAAAGACAAAGGAGAGGGTGGGGGGAAGAGGGGAGAATTGTATCAAATCTATATAAATTCCTTCTTTCCCAGAAAACAGCACTTTGGGGGTTATGAATAAATTTTTTGCATGGTTTAGTCTGCGTGTTTTAAAAGTGTCCTGGGCTGCTGGTACTGCTGTAGAGCACCATGGAGCTTGCATCAACAGCCTTACGTGTTTAGCAAGGATTGTGAGATTACAGTTTATTTTAAAAATACACTTCTTTTATAGTTCTATCTCTTACATGGAAACTTTTTTCCTTAAAAGACATTATTAGAAGTGGCAATACACTACCACAAAAAGGCTGTCATAAATTTTAAGAGAGAAATATTGCCAATTTGTGTGTTTTTAGTTATTGCTTGTTTGGACTGGTTTATATGCAGCAGTTTTGGCTTCTTGTAATTTGAAATTTGGGGAAACTAAAACGTTAGCAACTTTTATAAAAGGATTATTTTTGTTGCCTTTTTTTGTTGTTGAACAATAATATATTTCTACCTCTTCTGACCTTAGCTGTTAGCCAAGGACTTTACTTTTCGTAAGTGATTCTAGCTGAGAAGATGGATTAATTATGGAACCAGATGTTTTTGATGAAATCCTGTTTATTTACAAGGAAAGTCCCAAGTATCATTTCTTGCAAAACAGAAGTATCAAACTGTGCATCTTTATCCTAATTCTGAGCTTCTTTCCAGCTCCAGCTGGAGCTTTCCAGAGCTCCCTCCCACATTTTCCTCAGGGCAAAATTACCTGCATTGTGTGTGTTTTTGCTCTGCTTCCTTTGCACCGAGGCCTCTGATCTTTTTCTGTATTCTCTGTTGTGCACACAGACGTGCTTGCACTCTCCTTCATATGCAAAACCATTGCAAGAAGAACCCCTCTGTCTGTGTGTCTTTTGTTCTGTAGTGGTATCTTTCCTTGGAAGAAGAAATCACTGTTTTGGTCAAGTTCCATAAAAGAACTTAGTGGTAAGAAACTGTTCTCTCAGGTTAGGCCTGCTCTGTATTTGCACAGTCATGATAATGTTGTGATGTAGAAATATCCATGCTGGTTATCTCAAGGGGCTGTGGTGCAGACTGCAAATACTGGTCTAAGAGCAAGGTAAGTAGGTGGATTCGTGGCGGCGTTTTTGTTTCCTGCTTGCTAGTAGTGAATGGAATTTAAAGCTAAGCAAAAATATGTTTGTGTGCTGCTCGTGGTTTGACCTGAGTGCTTGAGCACTCTTCTCACCAGGAAACCCACTAGTCAAATTGACTTGGCCAGGACAACATCTCAGGCACTCCAAAATTGGAAGAAAGGGTTAAGAAGCAAGAGGTAATCATTAAATTTTGCCCTCTGTTTTGCAATCCATCAGTCAAAGTGTTTTCAAAATTTCATCCCTAGTCCTGACGTCCTGAAGCTGGAAGGAGGGGGATCCCTTGCCTGACTGTACACCTTGCTGTCAGGCAAAACTACGGTTTGACTGCAGTTGTCTCAGATTAGCTAACATGAAAACAATCCCACCTTCTATCTGCAGTTCAACATTAAGCTTTATATAGAAACCACATTGAAATAAATGTTTCTTTTTATTCCTTCTCTCAAGTCATCTACGAAGTCATTCATGTTCGTGATTTAATTATTGCTTTGGCAGCTCAGTGTTGATGTGTTTTGAAGATGTATAATCTCTGACTGCCATATTCTTGCTAAATCCCTCGTTTTTCAGATTAGAAAAGTGTTTTCACTTCATCACGGACAGATCATGATCGTTATGACACTGTGTTAGAACTAGACCCTTGCAAATAGCTATTCCTGCCTTGCGATTGCCCTGCTGATGGTAAGGTGTGTTGTTAGCAGTCTGTGAGGGTCTGGTAGCAGGAAGGTTGATGTGTCCTTGCTGCCTCAAGTAAGTCTCCGAGGCTCCGCCATACCCAGAAGGATCCTCTCTGCTCTGATAGTTTGATAATAACTCTTGCCATCGGGTGAAATATTGAAGATGCAGGTGCCAGTGTAGCTTCTGCACTGAATCAGCTGTGATTTAGCAGATTAATCAATGAAGACAGTGTTGTTTGGCACAGTTCTTAATACTCAGTGTTCTTAACTTCAGGTCTCTGCCAGTCCCAAGCAAAGCTTTTCTTCTGCCCCCTTCTGTGTATTTGAAGGAAGGAATTTCTCTGCCTCCCCAAGTCAGACTCTTCAGACTGGCTGCCTTTAAAGAAGAAAGGGAGAAATGAGGAATAATGACCCCTCCCAAAAGTGAAGAATCCCTTTATATTGAATGAAAAGCTGAATGTATGATATGGAAGCCAAAATTTGGGAATCGATCCAAACTAACCATTGCTATATTAATCAAGAGAGCTGCGCTTATCAGCCGGAGGCGGCGGAACCCGTCCCCTGTCCTTATCGCACGCAGCCTTTGTGTGTTTTCTTATACGTTTTGGCAGATTAAGGAAAACTGAAATTTCCTAAAATCTTATTTGATGTGTGACCTTGCATTCTGTGGCACTTGGTGGTTAGCAACCAACACGCTGCCTCACTGGTATAATAAATTCTTGTTTTAATACAGTTATTTGTTTTACTTGTAGTGCAGCAGACAGCTTCGAGCCCTCAGGGGGAGCTTTCTAAGTCCGTCTGTCTGTCAGACAGTCTGCTTTGCTACTTCATCCTCTGGGCTTGGTTACAATATTTTGATTAAATGTTACATTACTGTGATATGCAAGCCATTTGAAATGTTCAGATTTGATTTAAAAAGGCATAGTTTAAAAATAAAATATGTGTGAAAGTTCACTGCCGGATTAACCTTTCTGTGTGTCCCCAAGCCATCTTGCTCTGTATCGGTCGTCTTCTACTTCCAAGCCTGTTTACTTGAGGATGTGCAGCAAAATAGCTCGTAAATTTGGGCCCGTCAACGTCCTGAAAGTGCTTTCTAAAATAACACATATTTGCATCTGGAATCGTAACATAGCTTAAGCTCTTCTTGAATCCTTCCAGGAAACTCAATTTCCTGTATGTTAAAGCAAATATGTAGATTGTGTTTTCCATTATTTCTTCTGTTGATAATATTGATGGCTGTGGCTGGTACCGGTGCTGGTTGCTTTAATAGAAGCTGCTGTTACTGTATGGCTTAGGTCACTATGGGGGCAACACAATTTGTATGAGGCAGATAGTGACGTTCTTCCAGTCTACGGAGACAGTTTGAAATCATCTGATGGGACTGATGCCAAGCTCTTTTTTTTCCTCCTTTTTTTTTGGCTTGGACAAAAATGTTCACCAGATTATGTGAGTTCTTACTGTGTGCTGCAAATCTTGACTACCTTTTCATCACTATTTAGCTGTGTTTTCCTGATACGTAGAGCCTAAGCTGGGAGTAACTAGAGAAGGGTAAAAGTGATGTAAAAATTTAGGAGGCTGATCAAACAAGATTTAAGCTTGTTTTCTGAGAAGATAATGCATAGTTTTCCAAATCCATCTGCACCAAAGTTCTCCCCATACTAAAAAGAAAAAAAGAAAAAAAAAGTCAGCTGCAGGAGATACAGGACAATTAAAAAAAATCTGGATGTGTGCTACTTCAAACAGGAAATGTTGATGAAATTATCACTTCTACTATACTTTGGTAAATTAGTTTCCACGTTAAATATGGAAAGTGCCGCAGCCCGTTGGACTCCAAGAATTTTCTGTCTGGAGTCAACAGGGGCAATAAACTTTAAAGGAATAACGGTGTTTCTACTAGATGGCATTTTATTTTTCAGACCAGGGAGTGGAATGCTTACTTTACATGTGCCTTAATCTAGGAGCAGCTAGATTTATGTTTTAGAGGTTTTTCTTTTTTTTGGTTTGTGCGTTTTTTTTTTTCCTCTTTTAAAAGCTGTGCTATCTTTAAAAGCAAGCAAAGAAAATTACTTGGATGAAGTATTGAAATGCTTGGTGTAACGCCAAAATGCCTATCGCCGGATCGCTGCTCATCTGCCTTAACCTACTTGGATGTCCTTGACAGGCAGCTGAGGTTTGATATGTTGCAGAGGACAGTGCAAGGTCTCTGTAAGGCTGCTTAGATATGATGGAGAAGATTGTGTGAGTGATTGGAAATCCCAGGGTCATGAAGCAGGGTCTTGTGCCTGAATAAAAAGATATTTTCTTGTGAAGTTAAAAAAAATATTATTACTTTTATAGAAGGGAAATAAAGGATACATGGGCAGATAAGGCTTTTGGAAGAGACCTCAGAGCAGAGCAAAGTAGAATGATTTAATGGTTTCCAAAGAATTAATCAAGTGAGAAGCTCTCACAACAGAGAAGGGAAAAGAGTTAGTTAGAGACTAACTAACTTTTCAGTCAGAGACTGAAATGGATGGCTGGGCAAAAAAAAGGAAGAGAGGAAGGACGCAGACTTAGAATAATAACATAATAAGAACAGTCTAATAAAAATAATAAGAATAATATGACTTGAGCAACTGGGTCAAAGACCACCATACTTCAGTTTAATTCTAATTTTTATTTAGAAAGACTGTAAAGCAGAACGAGAGGGTGAAGACAATCTTTTGGAATATAATAAGAAATATCTGAATTTGGGACCTTGTTCAGTGTTGAGTTCAGAATATTTACTTGCAGCTCAGATTTCACTGTGTTAATATTGCAGTGAGTAGAGGGCATACACGCAGAGAGGAATGTATGTGCATTTGTATTTGGATATGAATTTATTCAGTAGGCAGCCCAGACACTCTGCTGGTAGTGAACTTTTGAAAGGATGGTGATTCATCTTGCCTAGAAATTCTGAATTTTGTAACTAAAAATAACCGAGTTAAATACATCAAAATGCTTTTCAGTAGTTTTAGAAATTGTCTGAATTTGAGCTCCTACGCTTAATATATTTCTTAGCATCTCAGTTTTACTCCAGAATTAGTTCATAGTGATTTTATTAAAGATTTTACCACTTGGATGAAAACCTGGACAGCTGACAGGCAAACCAGAGGAATAAATGACTTTTATAATTTAAGTCACAAGTGGCTGGGATCTCAGAGGCTTACGTCTGGATCTGCACTACTTGACGGTTCTGTAAATGTTTTTGAGAGTCTGCTAAAACACCCTACTGAATTTTGTAGAGGATTCTGAAATTTAAGGCCTGGAGTGCCCCTACAAGTGAAAAGAGATAATGCAAGTGGAAACGTTCAAACTAACAAAGATAATTTTTGGAGGTCATTTGAAACATGTACAGATGACTAAGAAATATCTAGCTGGTATCCTGTTGTCCTTTTATTACAACTGAGGATCGGGAAATGACTGCTTTTTTGGTTTTGGCTTACTAAACTCAACCCCCTGTGTCTCTTCATACCTTGCCCATCTGCTCCGTGTTGGAGGTTGCCAAGCGTTTCCCTATTAGCCTCTCGGTTGTGCACCCGTATTTGCTCAAAACTGGAGCTGAAACCTAACGATGTGAAATTTCAAAGTGGCTTTAAGAGATTAGAGTGGATTTGTTTGGAAGAAATGATGATAGTTTAAAACTTAATGATCACAGATGTTCTTTCAGGTAAAAGAATTAATCGCCATACCTAAATTGGGAGACCAGGCTGGGGAGCCTTGCCCTTCCTATCTTAAGTGGATTTCCATTGACCTCTCTAATATTGCTGCCTTGCACTGTTAACCAAACATTGCCTTTTTTTAAAAAAAAGAATGTCAATGGGATTGATTTAGAGAGGGTCTAGATTCTTGCAATGTTCCCGTAATTTATGATGAGTTATATAATCTATATAACTGCCTAAAATGGATTAGAAACATGGATATGAAAATCTGTTTTGGGGGGGGTGGGGGAAGCCTGGAAATAGAGTATGTTGTGCTGTGTAAAAAATTGTGAGCTGGGGTGTTATAAAAATACCAATTGGATGTTAGGTTTAATGAGAGGGTTAATCTGAAGAAGCTAATTGTGAACAAGTGTCCCAGTATCTCTTCCTAAAGCTGATGAGGGTCAGGGAATTCCAACCCAGATGTCTGTGTGCCAGAGCAGGAGAGAGCCCACCAGCTAAAATGGGTTCTTTGGGCTAAGTCATTCTGCCATAAGGCAAAAATGTAGCGATGATCTTAGAGTCTTAGAGCCAACCATAATGATTCTATGACTCCATTCCTTGTTTGATCACTTTGTCCTTGTCTGATCACTTTTTTGACATTTGTGAGCCAAATTGTTTCAGAACAGATCTCCTTGTAGTTATGGATAAAAAACCAAAAGGCCAGAGCCGCAGAAGGAGCTTTCAGTCGCTAGATGCCTTTTTTTTTTTTTTAATGTAGAAGGACAGTAAAGAAAAGTCTGTGCATCCAGTCTAATGACGATTGAGTTCACTATTAATGTGCAAATAATTAACTAATAAAAAATACAATAGATGAAGGATTCTTTTTTCATGCCCTCCAGCAAAGAACGAGCCTCTGAGTTTTGCTGTACTTTCTTCAGTGTATTCTCTGATGTTTGTAAGCCTTGTTTTCCCCTTCATATTTTATCAAAAGCAACATGCACTATAGAAATGTAAATTCTAAGAACAGAGAGGGGGAAATACAAGTTGGCTGCATAAGTTGATTATTAAACGACCAGTCAGTTAAGACTCTCATAAGCACATGGCAGATCTGCACAAAATTTGGATAAAGTTCTGATCTTTTCTTCATCCGGCATCTGCAGGATTGCCCCTTGTTTTAGAAGAGTGATGAGGTGTGCACCAAATCTAGGCACAGTATATTCGCATGTGCAAGGATAAAAAAATGTGCCTTAGAAGTTTTCCTTCTGGTAAAAAAGAAAAAAAAATGCTAATTGCTCTCCTGTGAGCTCTGTAGTATCCCAAAAGTTCATATAAAATAACCAAATTTTTTGTTATCGCTTTAATGTAATTTATATCCTAAAGGTGAAAGTTTTAAAATGTTACATAAATACATAGACTTTAATATTCCAGCAAGCAAATAAAGTAGCCAAATCCGTGCAAAACTGTCCACGCCTGTCTTGGAGGAGGTTGAACAGCCCCTTTCTTAGGGAGCCTGAGGGTGCTGTGCGTGTCTGCCCTGCCAGCCCGGGAGAAGGATTACTATGAAGAAGGATTTTAAAATTCATTTGATCAATCTTAATTTTTATTGTCAGTTACCATTTTAGCTAAATTTTAAACAGTGACTGCTTAGAAAGCCTAGATGTCTGAGTGACACCAGATTTGCAGAGTTTCTGGGATGAGCTGATGAGTTTACAGCGTATTTTACCATTTTGCTGTGTGTCTCTGGAAAAAGTCCACCTCTCAGAAGGTTTTGTTGTCATGTCCCTCCCCTGAGAAGTAAATCCTCATAAAAACACACGTGAATTCCTCATTTCCTCCACCCATCAAATCAAAAAGGGAAATTATCACTCCTCCAAATGCGTAATTGATCTTTTGGTGAAAGCTGCAGTCCTCTGCCGCCTGTTCCATGAGCCGCTTGCACGATGCCACGGAGCGCCAAACGGGTTGCTCCGAAGGCAGCAGCGCTAATGAGAGCTCATCAGTCGGTGTATTTACAGCGGAGCCCTCAGCCCCCTGGGTGCTTTTCAGTTATTAAGTGCCAATAAAGCTGGTCGAGCTCCCCATCGCTAAAATGCCAGTGCTAAGAGGTAAGTTGCAAGCTGACAGTCCTCTCATAGCATCTGCTGGTCAATGCTTATATCTGCCAGCACAACTGGGTGCCTTCCCGTTCTCTTTCATGCTCTCCATGGGATTATATTTCAGGACTCTTCCTGGTCATCCCAGAGCCACTTGACTGTTGACTTCTACCTACCCAGCCCCGCTAACAAAATACCACTGGTGATAGTTCCCTCCACGTATCTTCTGAAAGCAGTCTCAACAAGCAGCTGCAACTTCCAGATTTACTTCTAGAATTTATAACTCTGCTGTAAAAATCGTCTGGATTGAAATTTAGCAAAGAGCACAGAGTGCAGTTCTTCAGAAAGTAACGAAAATCATTAGGTGTCCTTAAATTATAGGTAAAAAGCGAGAAAACGTTAGCTCACAAAACATATTAGCAGGTTAATAATCCTTTGGGCTATGTGGTGTCAGGAGCTGGAGCTGGAATAGAGGCTTTTTGGCAGGGAGGGATCACCAGCACTTTCCTTCCTCATGCTCATTCCCTTAGTGTCCATCAGATGGAAGTTGGTAGAGGAACAGTCACCTCAAAGATGTAGCTCTAACACGCATCAGCAAAACAGGAGTCGGAAGAGATGTCAAATCATTGCACAGCATCAGCTCATCTGAAAACATTTTCTTGTGCAACATATTCAGCAGCAAATAATAAAATGGCTTTTCTCAGCAGATGATTTTTCGATCTAATTTAATTTCTTTAGGATACACTGGACAAGGATTGCTGCCACATTAGTCCTCTGCTTTTACCTGTCTCTCACTGTGAGCCCTGTGATGTTACCTTCCCATGCCAGAGAATGGGAAACACTTCCTAAAAATAGAAAATCTTTTTCTAAATGATTTGAGGTTTTACTAGTTCTGAACTAACAAGTCAAGTATCTTTTTCTAAAAAAAAAAAAAAAAAAAAAATCAAAGTATTATAATTTTATTATGTATTCTGTTCTCAGATGAAAAAAAATCCTTAAGTTTCAGTAATGTTTAAAAAAATTCCATGGCGCACTCATCTGTGAAATCTTAAATCTATGTTAGACAAATAAATTCTGATATGCTTTATGCTAGTATCTATCCTGATGATTTTGTTTTAGAGTATGTGCTATGAATATAAAAAATGATGCACAATCAATTCTGTTTCTTTCATTGATTTTTGCATTTAAGACAGGTGATTTCCTATGATGAAAAAGGGTAATGCAAATGAACCATGATTCTGACAGAATTTGAGAAAAAGCTCCATCAACCTGTTTTGCACTTTTCTTTCCCCAGTACCTTGGTTTATTATACTTTTTTTTCCCTTTAGTAATATTCTCTTTGTTAAAGGAAATATGAATTGAGCCTTTTTATAAAGTTTCTAAGAGGCCAGCAATTTTGGAAGAAAGCTTTTGTGATTCTTTAACAAGACAATGTGATTCTTTAACAAGACGCTTTCTAAATAAGTCATAATCACAAAAAAAAAGATATAAGGAGTATATGCAGTCTCTGTAATGATGAATATTAATCTGTGTGAAGGACTGGTCTGGTTGGTGTTAGAAACATTTCAGAATATGCTCAATTTGTCTAGAGGCAAAATTACAGCTTTTTGTTTTTTATCTCCTGAACTTAACTCTATCAATGGAGAAGTTTAGTAACTTTTCCCACCTCCTTCTTTAACAGACTAAATTAAGCTTCCATTGCTCAGTAAGAGTGTCAGTTAAGTGATGGATTGCCCCCCTATTTTATGGACATTAACTTTATTGGAATCTCGTCAGTTCTGTCAAGATGTGTGATTTACTGGATGTAGCTGTGAAGTTAGCATTGTACAGATTGGAAATACCTTTGTATTAGAGAAAAGTTGTAGAGAAAAGTTTTTTTTTCCTTCTTGCTTTATCTGCTGAACTGGATGCTGTGGCAGAACACAAACCTGCTCCATCTCCATATTTCTGTCAGCAGGTCCTGCAGATCCTGCTCATCAGCAATTATGATTTGGATGTTACTCATCAGCAGCCTCCTGCAACTCTGTTAGTTTGGCACAACAGAAGTTTTTCTCTTAATGATGCTGTCATTTCCTAGCTGTATGTCTGTAGTCGCCGGTCGGGGAATCATGGGCCTTGTGTGGAGGCCAGACATTACGTTTGGCCATGAGGCCAGGGGTGCTATCCACTAGGGGCTTGTACTGAACACTTCAGTAACTTCAGTTGTTTAACTCTGCAGTTTATAGAATAACACGACTATTGGTCACCTGGGAAAAGGCCAAAATCAGGCGGGGTGCCTGGGGCAGAAGGTTGGATGGCACAGAGCTGCCTCCCGTGCTCAGCATAAGCTCCCACCTGATGGAGCACCAGCCACTATTTCCCAGCGGGATCAGGCATGCTGAAAGTGGAAAATGATCGGCAATTTGATGGAAGCACCTCGGCTGGACAACAAAGGCCAAATGAGGCAGAATTCCCACGAGACCATTTCTCTAGGAATTAACACAATTAAGGGCTCGACAAGTTGCCTAATTTCCTAGGTTTGCACAGCAGAGAAGAAAGTGGCCACGTGGCGTCCATAAGAGCATGAGCATTGCTGGTGTATTTCACACCTACAGATAATTTGCCATCATTGTGAAAAACTCTTTTAGGTCAAATCAGTCTGAATCATTATTGTTCATTAAGCTTTTTAGGCTTGCACTTTACTCCTAGGAAGTGCTTGTTGTGTGATGCTGAAACAACAACACATGCAGCTGCCTTAATTCCTCGTAGAAGACTGTTCAGATAATCTTTTGAATGGTGACAACTTTGTGTGCAAGCTGCTTCTGGTTGGCACAATGTCTGCAGAAAGCAAATGTCCAAGAAGGATAAAAGATGAGAAAAAATGAGCTACTTCTAAATGAAACTTTAAGCTATATACTATACTTTCCAGACTCGTCTTCATATTTGAACTCTCTTTCTGGAGCAAGACTCTGAATTGCCCATGAGCAATCCTCCATGAGCAGGCACAAGGTTTGTGTCTCTCCAGACAAGCACATGGCACGTGTCTGTCCCAGAGGTTTTGCCATCAGGAGCAGCTTCTTGCTCACTGCGTTGAGAGACGCTGCCTGCAGATTACAACTGTTGTGTACATTCTACAATTTTTCAAGTTAGTGTATCAAATATGTTAATATTTGAAATCGAATTTATATTAACTGTACCTCAGTTGCTCTTTAGGCTCTTCACCATCCAGTTCCTTCTAGATGCTGCGGGGCAACTTGGGAAGAATTTGAGCTCAGTCACATGTTTGGGTGAACATTTAGAAGTGCTTAGATTTTTCAATCTGTCACTGTAATCCTCTAATATCTATTTTCTTAAGGGCCATACTGTTGAAAAGACTGTGATTAGGACTGCAAAAACAGCAGTTAGGCATATTCAGTAATACTTTTTTATTTAGCTAGCTGTTTACAGTTCAGACACACAGACCAGCGAAGGCTTAGGGGAAGTGATTGATTTTTGAATAGCGTAAAGATGATTATCCAACCAAAAATATCTCCAAGTGGCTCACTTTATTTTCTTCATTTGCTTATCCGCCCCCAAAGCTAAGCCTGGATTTCTCAGAGCCGTTTCAACCCTCTTTGCACTCTGCTGGAAACTTTAAGGCTTCTCCTCCAGCCGTTGCAGTTAATGAAACAACGCGGGCAGTTAAGCCATGAAGGAGATCAGTTCGTGTCAGTTGGTGGGGTTTATCAGCTGGAAACCACCGGGATTGAGTGAAGAAGGGCTGATTAATGCAGACAAGTAAATCTTCCTCCCCACATCTTGCTGGCCACAAAACAGGGTGCCTGGTCAAAGTGATCTCTGTTGGCCCCAGCAAGGTGCTGGTGATCATGATGTCTTGAGCCTGAGGGGCCCTCTGAAAGCTGGTGGGTAAGGCAAGGCAAGAAAAGGGACTTGGACCCCATTGGGATTGAAGTGGGGAGAGGAGGAAGAGCTGCTGCCACAGGGTGTGAGGCTCCTGGGAGCAAAACCCCAGGAAAGGCATTTCAGCCACTCGTTTAACTCAACGTGAGGAAGCAGGGCACGTTTCAGGAGCAGATTTCCATCTGATATCTTGGTTCCACTTCGGTGTTCAATGACATTGCTTATTCTTCAAAGGATCCTTTGTGAAATTGTTGGCAACCCTTTGAGAAACCCGGTAATTAAACCACTGGGAAACAGTTCTGCAAGTTTATGTGGAGATAAATTCCTTGAATGTTAGCTAAAAACGAACACGGGGCTGAATAGTGAGAAAATATCTTGACAGGAGAAGTAGTGTGTAACTTTAAATGGAATTGGTAGATAATTTTACAGAAGCATGGGTACAGTATGCTGCTACCCTTGCTTTGCATCTCTTTAACATCTGGGCTTTTTGTTTATTTGTTTCTGTTTTTCTCTTGACAAAATGAATTACATCATTAATTTTCTTTTTCACTTTCATTGTGCATGCTCTCAAAATCTTAACAAAACTCAATGACTATATTGAGATGAATGTTCATGAATCTGGCTATATATTTAAATTTGTTCTGTGATTTTAAGTGGTATGACTTGGAAGGTATATGCTGGATATTCAGATAGTTCCGATGAGATTTAAATGGCACGCTTTCAAGCCCAAAGGACTTAAAACAGGGCTTTTATGATTCAATTATGGTTTTTAGAGGACATAAGTACACTGCTGAGTCAAAAGAAACCGTTTTTCCTCCTGTCTATTTTGGGCTGCAGGGAAAAGTGTTAGACTATCAAATTATTTTAAGCAGGAGAATTTTGATTACAGTTCAGAAAGAGCATGCATATTTTTAGTTAGTGTTAACACAGTCACAGTGATTTGGTCACTCTTGCCTTTTGTTACTTGGAAATGAAATTCCAGAAGATTTAAGGCCTTGTGTTCTGTCTGTCAAGTAATGTTCTCCACTTGCTTTTACAAATTCCTTTTCTTTAGAAATCAATACTCTTTCCATTTTCGCAAACAAGATGAAACAGTCTTCCTCCTTTGCTCTTCCTTTATTTCTCTCACCCGCTTCCATTCATGTATGGCACAGGAGAATGGAACCAAATGTTTGCATAATGACACCTAATATGGTTATACTTGAAAGGACAGTATTTAAAGTACTCAGTCATGTGGATCTGTCCAGATGAAAAGCTGAGTCGCAGCATAAAATGTTTTGGGGTTACATGCTTAGCATTCCTCACAGAAACACATGAAAGCTTGAGTTTTTCAAAAGCAATCTGAATGTTTTATGCTCCACTACGCTGATGGATCAGAAGCAAAAACAGCGTGTCACCTTTCCGTTGGAGAAAGGATACTTGCAGGAAAACACAACTTCTGTGGCGTGATGCAAGTTACCTTGAGTGTTAGCTAGATGGCACTGGAACACATTTGTGCTGCTGCAATGAAGTGACTTGTTTGGAACGTGGTCTTTGTTAACGGAAAGTTCAGTAATAACGTGCCTGTTAGCTACTTCTTTTCTAATCATAAATAAATGATATTTTTTATTTGTTTGTTTTGTCCCCTTTTTAAGAATGGTCCTGATTGCAGAAGCCTTCCCCTATTGACTAATTAGGTTGTCAGAAGGACAGTGCGGGATACATAATACAGGAATTTCTGCGGCCACAGTATTTTTTAGGAGTCCTTATTTTAGTATACAAAGTATACCCTTTACTTTCCTACAAATCTATGAAAGGACATTTTGTGGGCTACAGCTACAGAGGGACTGTATGCTTAGCATTAATGATATCTTAAAATACGAATTCTGCATGAATTGCAGTTGTGGGATGAGAGAGAAGAATAGCACTCCAAGAAGCTATCTTCTAGCTAGACTAGAAATAACCTCGCCTCGGGGTAAGCTGCTGTCTTGATTTGAATAATGTTAGGAAGTACTCAAAGCACAGGTGAATCGGTGTAAAATAGAGTTTACAGATAGCTTCAGGGTGGAAATGAACAAACTGTAAGAGTCAAAAGACAAAGCTCCAGCACTTCTTCCTCATCATATATCCTCATCCAAGAAGAGCTTTGTTCCTGCAAAGTCCTCAGGCAGCCTACGTTTTTCTGTCCTCATCCACAGCGACTGAAAGGACCTCAACATACCTTGCTGCTGTCTCCCCACCTACCTCCTTATCAGTGTTGCTGTCAACCATTTTTAGAACTGACCTTCTGAAATGTTAAACCACTCATAAACAACCAGGCATTTATTTAAGGAGCTTTCTAGTAGTATTTTTTTCTTTAATTTTTTAAGGTGTGGATGATACACAACAAAAGAGGTTATCAGGTTCTTGTCCCTAAAAGAAATGGTTAAAAGCAATAATTGGAGCAATAATTGGGCACTGTAGGTCATGAGTTTTATCCTTTACACCTCACACGCCCGAATTTCAGCCTGGAGTGTAGGAACCCCTCTAGGAACATTCCAACTCCCACTTGGATCCCAGGCAAGCCCACCCCAGCCCCTGGTGGCTTCAGCTCTCCTCTACTCAGTGTGGAGCCAGGCTTCCTCCCAGCTGGGCCATCCTCTTGCTCCTGACCTTAGAGAAACGCTAGATTCTTTGTTTCCTTTTAATTACAAAATGCTGTATGTTAGTTGATCTTTTCTATTTGGAAAATGATGTCAGTGAAAAAAAGAGTTGCATTTTATTACTTGTGTTCCTTTCTGTTGAGGCCAGTGACAGTTTTAAAGCAAGTGGCAAGTCTCAGTACGCAAAGAGGAAATTATTTTGGTTCTTTTGAGAAGATTCACAATGATTTGTACCGAAGACAGTTTTCGTCAGTATTTTAATCCTGTGATTTGTTCCAGTCAGATTTGAGACATGTCCTGCCTATACTAAGAAGACCTCGAATCTGTAAAACTGCACTGAATCTGTAAAACTGGGGCATTTTTGAGAACGCAACATACTAAAATAAGGCAGACAGTCTTGTAGAAAGGAGAGCTCAGGTTTGCTGGGTGAGGTGAGTTCATCCAATAGCATTTGAAAAAAGGGTTTCCACATTGCCTCCTGACAAGCCAAGGCCTCTAATAGTTTTGGGCAGGTTCTTCATGGTCTCTTCTGGGTCTTTAGGAAAAGTCAGTCCACTATCCCTGGAGCTACTTCCTAAAGAGTCCTGTGGCTCTCGTAATCGTGGCTTCGTGCTGAGCCTTTCTCTCTCTTCGAGTTTGCTCCCTTGGAGAAAGGATAACCTACTTTTCCGTCAGAACACCCCACTTGAGCCGGGGCATCCTGAATGGTAAGGCAGACAGGCAGCCCAACTCACTTCTGTCCAGCCTCAGCCTTCAGCAAAGCATATGCAATCTGTAAACTGTGAGCAGCGAGTTATAGACTTGTAACAGCTGTCCCTGTAGGATCTCAACTTTCAGGGAAAAAAAAAAAAAAAAGAATATACATAGTCCTTATGGTTTTGAACGCTTAGGAATGCAAACCTTTTTAATCAGAGTTTTCAGAGGGCAAATAACAAAGCTTGCAATGAAGTGGATTTGGGGGTTTTCTAGCCTTCTAGTGATAAGGTTTGAAGTCTGTGCTTTTGACAGGAGTGCACCCAGACCCAACTCTTCACATTCCTTTCCATCCCTCCTCCAGAGGGAGGTCTGCTGCGGCCTGCCATTGGCAGCTGTAGGAAATGTTCTTTGTAATTTAACTACTGATTTAAGAATATTTTTATTTATTCTTGTAGCATGTGTCAAACAGGTAAGACTTTCACGCAAGCCCTTGAGGCTAGATCCGGAGAAGAGGCACAGTTGATTATAAATTGTCATGTTTGCTCAGCACCAAAAGGCTGGTCTTTGGATCCGGTTCTGCTGCCGCTTGTGGTCAAATAGAGTCCCTAGACGCCATAATTAAGTTCTTAAGAGGCTGCTTTTAGGACAAGTTGTACTCCTCACACAGCTCTTTGAAAGTCCACTTGAGCTTACGGATCCCACCTTCAGTATATCAGGGATCGCAGAAGATAACATCTTCCTCCTAAGACATTATGCCTGCCTTATGCAATGAAGTAATTGTGCATGCTGAGATTAATATTAAATTAAATACTTTGGCAATGGGATACCAGAGTTCAGGTCGCCTCCAAAACAAAGGAGTTGGGTTGTGCTTACTCATCCTCTTCTATTATCAGTTGGAAACCTGATTATTACATGGGAATTGGAAAGAGAAATTGAAAAGAGAAAAAAAAAATGACAGTCTTAGGAAGATAGTAGCTGTGTAATTTGGTGTCTGTCATAGGAAAGAGAGAGGGAAATAGGGAAGTTCTTATTTTCTTATGAAAAGGAAGGTGTTTTTAATGATTCTGGAAGGTCACTGGGCAAAGGGAAGGAAAATGCAGTGCTTTCTAAAGACATATTTGCTTCGAAGTCAGCAGGTGATTGAAAAACAGAGGTACTGGAATTTGCAGCATTGTGATGTTTTCATTCTTTTCTGAATCTAGGCTTTACTGTTTGAAATACTCAGAATTTGTATAACCCAATAATCAGAAATCTGTGGTTACCAGCATATCAACACAGCAGTATATAAGCAGCTAGCTTCAGGAAAAGTATGAATACCACTCCAGGGAATTCCATTTGCCTTTATAGTTTTGTTCCTAGCTAGCCATGGAAATTAAGACTTTGTGATTTTCAGCAATGGGAAAAAATGGCCAAGTCCCTTCCGGTGACTCCTGACATACTCAGCAGTTGTCATCCCTGCATGTATCTTGGTTAATGATTTTTATGGCCTCATGCAGTTAAGAGGAATTTTAATGAAACTTGGGTGGATGTAAATTAGAGATGCTAGCCTTTACAAGTCATATTTTTCATCGCTGAAATAAATATTGTTAGCTAGGTAAATCCATAATGAGTGAATAGTTCTAGTCTTCAAAGATTTTTTTTTAAGTTTAGTCTTTAAAGGTTATCTTCTTTTTTTTTCCCCTAACCAAGACTGCACTCTATTGATTGGCAAAGTTGAGAAGTGCATAAATGATTAACAGCCTCTGACTTTTTACAGTCTAGTTGTTCCCAGGAAAATCAATTGTGTGTTCAAACCTTTTCTCTGATATCTCAGGGAACATAATGCTAAAAAATTGCAGGTAGCTTGTGACAGTGGTACTCGTTGAACCAGAAGTCAAAGCAAAAAAAGGAAGTTTGGAATCTGTTGTGTGGAAATTAGCTGTGTACTCATGAGACAGTTGGAATAAAAAAAGAAAAATAAAAGAACATGAAATGGAGAAGGGTGTTTATGTCATGTCTGTCCACCCACATAGGATATTTAAACTGTTGGCTGGGGATCTTGGCATCTTGTTTTTTCTTTTCTCTTTTAGTGATTGTGGAGGTTTATAGCTTTGAGGGTGGGTGGACAGGAGCTGGCTATGGAGATGTTGGCACTAGGAGAGTCTCATCATGTTGAGTGCTGTGGTTATTTCTTTTGTGCCCATCCAGGATAGGCAGAGTTTATCTAGTCTCATTAAAAGACTGGGAACTAGCCAAATTATGAATGCTGGCAACTACTCTGATAGCACATACGCAGAAGGGCAAAGACAGAGACGGGACAAAACAAAAGAAAAAGGGGGTCACAGAGGTTCCCATACTATTTTTTTTTCCTTTTCAAACCTCATGTTCAAGTGTATTTCAGTCTCTTTTCCTTTACATTGTCATTAATTTTGAATAGCTCTACTATTACTCTTGGGCTCTCTCACCTCTACCCCATTAATCCATTCCTTTCTCTTTAGGAAAGGAAAGAATAGGAACTTGAGTTTCCTTTTATTTCAACCCATTACTGTTCTGCTTTATCTCTGCCTTGGCCTTTTTTTTTTTTTCTTCTTTTACCCTCACAACTTGGTTTATGATTCTAGTTTCTCTTTCTTAAAATATTAATTTATTTTACTTGTGAGATTTGCTTCCATTTCTATTGTACTTTTGGCTTTTTACCCCACATCTTCCCCCACAAAGACCAAAACAATACTTTGAACTTTCTTCATTTATATATACTTTTTTATTTTAAGGAAGAATTATTACCCTGGCCATTCCTATGCGAAGCAAGAATCTGATAAAAGCACTGTGCAAATTCTTAATGTCTTCTTGTTGCACAGTGCTCAATGCCTCATTTCTTCTTTGCACGCTTTTTAGCTGAAAAATACATGAGGGTAAGAGAGGTCTTTTTGTAGCTAAAAATGCCTTGATTTCTGTAGGCTTTTTTTTTTCTTCCTTAATAGCAAGCAGCGGTGCTATCATTGTCACTGTGGTGGTGTAAAAATATAACAAAGTTTATGGGAAGAGGTAATATCTTTTATTAGACTAGCTGTCCATTTTTGGTCCATTTTTTTCCAATTATATCCGAGTGTTTTCTAGCTGTGCTGCTTGCTCTCATAAAAGCAGTGCTTCCTCCCTTGTTGCACTTAACATGTAAGAACAGTAAGTTTTGAATCTTTTCTTAGCAAGGTACTGGCAAGCCAGGTAACCGATGACACTTCAAGACCAATTAGCTCTTTTAAATCACTTTACCTGGACTTACTTCATGGCTGTGTACCTCAATACTTAAATTATCAATTTCTGGAACAGTAAATAGCAGATAATATTATATTTGGGCTTTCTGGGAGCCAGCATTGGATCATGTTAAACACTAGGCATATAGGAGTACTTTGCCTTTTGCACAGGCACCATTGCCTTTCTGTGTAGTAAGTGGTGGAAGCAAACAGTAAAAGGAGTTGAAGGCCAAGAAAAATGAGTATAAAATGACTGAAAGCTCTTAGCTAGATATGTATGCAGGAGAAACACGTCAGAAGAAAATTTTCAGATCTCAAAATAAAAGCAGCTAGTACTATTTGGGAGAGTGATCCCTAATTATTTGTATAAATGACATTTACTGCCGAGTCTCTTTGTGCTCTATAGAAACATCTTTACAAAATCTTGCTCCTCTCACAAGTTGAACATCTAAATTTAGAGGCAGCAGGGAAGAGTTAGAGAAAAAAAGAAGCAGAAGGGGATTAAACGAGGTACTTCTTAGTTAATATAATTCAAAACATTTATGTCAGAACTGGTGGTAGAATAATCATCTCGATCTGTTTTCGGGTGCGTTTCATTATAGTATTTTTAGCAAGACTTTGGAAAAATACTCAGTTTGGGGAGAGATCAGAGGGAGACATTCCACTCGTGCCGGAGATGGAAGAGGTTTCAGAGGGAGGTTTAAGACTCTTCTGGGAGGAGGGACTGATGAGACGGTGGTGGGCACATGGGCGGAGTGGAGAGTGGGAAGGGTAGGCAGGAGACTAGCAGTGGAGGAGTTCATCTTCAGTGTTTGGAAGTCCCCGGGGAGCTGAAGATGCACAAACCTGTAAGGGGGAAGGAAATATATCACAGAATTTCCAGCAAGATGAATGAGTTTGTACCTTTTCTCACTCGCCAGCTTGTGAAACTTCTGTACTCACCTTGGAAAAAAGCAGCTTGGGCAAAATGGATGCTAGGACGGCAGGGGCAGGAGGGACTTTTGTGGCCATGTATTCCTTCCTCCAGGGTAAGGACTCTGGGGCTTCTTGTGTTCATATGAGATACGCAACTTTTACACTTATTGGAGCTTCATTTGTTTACAAAGATTTTGAAAGTGAATGATGAAATGTTAATAAAAAAATGTAATAGCTGTAACTGAACTCATGCAGGTGTTCCCAGCTCAATACGCAGAAGCAGGAGGGATGTGCCTGTGTATTACTGCAGTGGAGGGCAAGAGCACAGCTGCCCCAGTTGATGTTCTTGGAAACTTAGGTTGGATTGAGGGGCATCTCTGGAGGTCAGGGTACAGCTGCTCACCCTGGAACAAAACCTTCATCAGCAAATGAAATAACATAATTTAGAAACTGGATTATTAGCTTCTGGCGTGTAATTATGTGCCCATCTCATACATAGAGACTATGGCATTTTTTAGCAGAATTGGGGGCTGGATGTTGCTTTGATGTGATTTAGGATGAGAGGAGGACTCAAGGTTGTGCAAAACTTGAGCCAGTAGTGGCCTTACTGTCCCTCCGAGGAAGAGGGTGTT
>NW_010584388.1:826032-838645 GCF_000705375.1 Tinamus guttatus | reverse complement strand
CACGGAAATTCTGCTTTATTTGTTGAGGAAAGTTACCTGTCTGCTCTTTTTATGCTTCTTTGCCAGCACGGCTTCAGGGCACTGGTTTGTCTTGTTTGCGTTCTGGAGTATCTGACCTTATGCAACCTACTGACTAAACTTCTCATTGTTGTGTGGAATTAAGTCAATCTCTACAAATCTGTGTTTTATATTTGAGACCGCTTATTGAACACAAACCAAAAGCTCAAAATAGGAACAACTTTGAGGATTTTTTTTTATTTTGATGGTTTTACTTCAGCAGAAACTCTCAGTGATGTGGGTGTCTGCATAATATAATATATCCTCTTCCAAATCCTCTCTTTCTTGGGTTTGCAAAGACTCATTAAATGAGTTTCTAGTACTATAACTTGGAGAGAGAACTGCCGTCCTTCAGCCTCCCCACTGAGTCAAGTCTCATAATAAATCTTCTCTTTACGGTTCCAAAATGCTGGTCTCCCAAACATCCCTCCTTAGTGAGGCTGGAATGAATTTCCTGATGGCGGCTGTTTGCTCCAGAGCCACACGCAGCAAAGACCGTCTCTCTTCTCTCATCTGTTGCAGTTTATTTTCTTGATGCAGGAATTATTTGCAGTGCAGCAGCCCACAAACCAAGAGTTAATAGCAAGACTGCGTGTGCATGTTAATGCATGTGTGCTGGCAAAATGAATTACTTTTGCACCTTTTTTTTTCTCCCTCCCTCCCCCACTTTTTTTGGTCCAAAAAGAATGGAGAAACTTATGTAACATAAATATTTTGATGATAGAATTGAATATATTTAGCAAAAATTAATTTCCTTAATTCTCCTAAAAGGTTATTTTTTCCACATTTCCTTCATAAAAGTTGGCTTCCCTCCTAAAAACTAAACTGATCTGACCAGAGCTCATTGTGTGGTGGGAAATGATAAAGATCTTGTTTTAAACTTGTTTGTTTAACATGACTGTGCATGCTTTCAAACAGTGTGATAGTTTAGGGGCTTCAGTACCCTTTCCAGTACCAGTAAATGAACTCCTTCAAGTATTTCAGCCCCTGTTTGGTTGAGTTGTGTCATGTTACTGGTTCACAGGACATTGCCAACTGCTTCATTTCTTCCCATTAGCTTAATGGGGAATAATGAGTCACCCTGCCAATTACAGCCCCATGATATGAAGTAGGTTTTGCCATCCGTACTCTGCCTCCCTGTGTGCCATTTCCCTCTGCATTTGGATTATTAAGGATTTGATCTTACATTACGGAGGTCAGTAATAGCTTTACCTTTAACTCTGCTTGACTCTGGATCACGCCCTAGTAGTGCAGTTCATGTTTTTAAAAGGATTACATTTAAATATCTTTTTAAATAACCTTTTGAAAAGGTGGTTAGGCTAAGGGCAGAAATAAATGAACTGTAAAAATAGAAAGATTTTATCTGCATCATATTTCATGTGCAGGGAAGCAAGATCCATTCAAAACTTTCTATTATTTTGCTCAAGCCCACTGCTGGGCAAATTTCCTATTGAAGTGTTGCAGTTTTTATTACTGGTGAAATATTCCCATATATATAAGTTTGTGCATTTCTATGCCCATGGTATCCTTGCAGCGCTCCTTGCCGATATCAGCATGTAGTCATTATTTATGTAGCTAGCAAGCGCTATTTGCTGCAAAACGTGTAATTTGTTCTCTCAATTCATTTTCTACTAGGTTTTCATTCCAGTTTCTATGTAGTGTATTCAGTATGGAGTGAATATGAAAAGCTTCTGCAGAAATTAGCCCAAGACATAGCAAGCTTCCTCTTCTTCGAATCAGTCTTTGAGCAAGAAAGAAGAAAACTGCAAGGAAGTAACCTGTTCTGATGAAAAGGGAAAAAATGAAAAGCTCTTACTAAAATGTTAATTTCTCCAGTGTTTCTTCAAGATCACAGTATTACTGGTCAAGCCATAAAAGGCTGGGTTTATTTTCTTTCTTTCTTCTTTCTTTTTTTCCTCATCTCTTTTAATATTTTACTCTTCAAATCTCCCGAATATTGTTGCCAGGGCTCTATAGACACCTGGTCAGATACACAGAAAGGAAAGCCGGGCTGGATGACCAAGGTGGCTTGCAGAGCTGCTCCAGACAACTTGTTTTGGTTGGGAGTATGAGAGAAGTTCCTCACAGTGTGTTTGGAGAACGAAGCTTTTCATCCGTAGTGGTGACCTTCTCTGAATTACCTTTAATCTGCTATAGGCAATGGATTTTGATAAATTTGATAAATTATCTGCACCAGGAAGAGCTGTAAATAATTCCTTGCAAAGGAAAAAAAAAGAAGTGACTTCTTCACATGACCTTAAGAGGATCTTGCTTTTATAAATGTCCCTCTGAGCTAAATTTTTGCTTCTGTGTTTCATGTGGTGGGATTTCAATATTCTCTGTGTTCTCTTTGAAAATGTTTGGTGCATTTGAATTTCACCTTGTTAAAAGAATTAAAAGTTCATGCTCAGAAAGGAAAACCTCTTCTTTCTTTTGAATATAGTTACAAGCCAACATTGCTGCTTATTCTTTTCCTATACTTTTAAATGCACAAATACATTTTTGAATCTTTGAAACACCTGAATTTTTGTCATGGCAGATGGAAAATGAGTGAAAAGAAAACATAGATCCTGCTTGTTTTGCACTGTAGAAATGATATTTTGGAGCTCTATGGACTTCCAGCTGTTGGACTTCTGTTATATATGAGTACCTTGTTCTGTTAAAACTAGAGCATACTTGTTATTTATGCTGTCTATGGGATTTGATATTGAGGGTCTCCTCCCAGCTGGATTGGTAAAGCTTCCTAGTCCTTGCCCGAGGCTTAATTTGGAACAAAATGACTTTTCTTGCTCGTAAAATCCATTTACACTGGTTAGTTGCAACGTTTGTGCCCGCTCGCAGTTTCAGGTGGCTTCCGGTGTTTCTCTGTCCCTGCCGCGGGCCGTTCACCATGCTGGTAGGCTTGGCCTTTCCCGTGGGGCAGGAGGCATGCGGGACGGGCCGTGGCGATGCCGGCGGCGCCGTGCTGGGGGGAATGGCGGGGTGGCTCCTGGAGTCGTTTTCTGCTCCTGCCTTGTGCCCATCGCTGCTGTGCCTTGCACAGCGGAGCAGAACGAGCTCCCTTTGGCAGAGGACGAGCGTCTCCATCAGGTCAGGTCACAGGGGCTTTGACACGTTGCCAGCCTTTGCTGCCAGCAGTTCAGAAGTGCTGTCAGCATAAGTGCACCCAGCAAAGCAGGTGTAAATCACACCTAAATCACACCATGGGCTTCAGCCTTGCGTGTTGGTGTCCCGCGAGGACGCGGCAGCTCTGCAGCAGGCAGCCTTCCCTGGGGGGATGGCCCAGCTTGGTTCCTGCTGCAAATGCAGTGCCAAGCCGTGCCCTCTTTGCATGTGTTGTTTGGCTTTCCTAACATGCTGATAATACATCCCGTAAAAAAAAAAAAAAATTGACTGTTTTCCATTTTTATTATGTATGCTGTTAGCTCTTTGCAGTGTCTTCCTTGGATTATTTCGTTTTACTCTTGCTTTTGCCTAGCTTCCCTTTCTTTATTGCTTTCTGTATGTTATCAAGGAGCTGTAACATTATTGTGCCAACTTTTTGAGTCAGTGCTGCTGTTAGAACTCTCACTTGGTGAGTTTAAGTGTGGTGTAAATTGTCACAGCAGTGCTGGCATCAAAGGCATGCTTCTGCAAACCAGAAAGCTTGAACGGTAATAGTAATAATTATTATTTTATAGCAAATAAAACCAGCTTCAGCACTGTTTGATATTGCTCTTATAATTCTGACACAGAGTATTCAAAATTGAAGATTTTTCATTACAGTAGCCAGGTTAGAAAAGATTCAGTGACTCTCCTACATTGTGTTTTTATTGATCTTTTATTTGATTTTTTTTTCTTTTTAACATTGCAAGAGTATTTATTCCTGATATCACAGGGTAATACTGTAAACTTATTGTTAAGACCAGAAAATGTCTCATGTGCAGCGATCATCATTGCATTGATGGGATACATGAAGAATAAATATGAGTGAGGTTTTTAAAAAAAGACCATATGATAGATTTATATGTTTATAACAAGTGTGGGGGAAAAAAAAAAGTGTTGTTTCGTGAGAGGTAGTATTAGAAATGTTGGGAATATGCTAATGTCACTGCAGGAACAAAACATGAGGATCATCTTAACAAGTGTTTTGCCTGGATTGGAAGAAAGTGAAGCAAGCGTTAAGACAAAGTAGGGCTGCTGTAAGCAAGCTGCAGTATTTAAAGCAGAAATGATTGGAGTGTGGATGAGTTATGTTTTTCAAGGTCATGAGAATAAAATAAATCAGAAAATACATACATATGTGTGCTTTTTAGGAGGTGCAATGCCAAAATTTCTTTCAAATTCTGGTGTTACTGGTGTTGTAATCACAAGATGTTCTGCCTATGAGTTACCTTAAGAGCCCATAACACATATTATGTTACCTTAAGAGGCCACTGTATGTCCCTAAAACAGAACAGAGTGCTTCTGTCTTTCCCTGCAAGATATGCATTTAATCTATTCTTAAAGGCAGCATAAAGCCAAATAGCCAACCTCCAAGACAAATAGTTCCAGTGCATCACCATATTTAATAATGGAAGGCATCTCCTAATATCTAACCCGAATCTTCCTTTCTGTGACTTAAGCTCATTACTGTTATTCTTTGGCCACGGGTATGGAGAACAAATGATTCCTTTCGTGTTTCACGTAGTCATTCACACATGTGGTTGGAGGCAGCTGCAATGTCAAACCCGTCTGTCCTTTCATTCTTTCTTCGTGGGACACATTTTTCTAGATTACTAATCACCTTTTAGCCCCACCTCTCTGACCTCTCTTTAGTTCATCCACCTATTTCTGAAAGTTCTGTGCTGAAACCAGACAGTTCTGGGAATTACTAGTACAGAGGAGTGGGAAGATGAGTTCTCATGCCTTGAAGGGATGAGCTTTAGTCCATAGTCCCTGGACGGTATTATCCCATAGGTTGTCTGGTGCAGAAAGTACCTTCAGTTCACTGCAAAACCGATCCAAGGAGATAATACTCGTTAAATGAGACACAGGCACGATTGCTGGACCACCTACGTGCTTGCACGCTGCTGAGAGTGGTGCTGGACAGCTCTCCTGAACAGTCTAGCTATTCAAGTAATGTCTCTCGGGCTTTGTGGGCTTCAGCCTCCTGGGTCCTTGCTGCCACAAGGCTACGTTAGCCCTGGGCAGGATATTTACCTTGGCAATTGCCATGCGTGCTGCATGTGGCTGCGCAGGCTCTGCCCTCAGGGAGCTGCCATCTTCTGCGCTGGTCCTGCTCACAGATTGATGCAGCGGGAAAAGCCGTGAGCCGGGACTCAGCCCTCATTGCAGTTAGGGAACTAGTGCCCCCACGCCAGCCGCGGATCCTGTTTCAGCTCTTGCTCAGCTCAAACTCAGCTGAGTGGTGATCTGGGAACCTCGACCTGTCGAGGAAACAAGGTGCTGTCATTTGGCAGCATCTCGCTGCTTTGGCTTGCCACAGTTCTCAAGCCAACAGATTCTGACCAAGCTCTCGGTTGTGGATGAACCTGTCTTCTGGGTGGTGCTTGGCAACTTCCCCCTTTTCTTGTCTGCATTTCCAGCACTCTAAACATAGCATTTTGTGGCGAGGATAACTCCAGTGTATTTCATCTGGGCCCTCTGACCAGGTACCTTCTTTAATGCTTCTTTGTGAAACGGGCAGGGAGAGGTTGAAAGAATCGTGTCTTTTGGAAAAGCTCTGGATGCAGATTAGGTGATAACTGAGCTTTGGCAGGGGCTGCCCAATTAAGAAATCTGCTTTTTTTGAGAAGGATGTAAGGGAACGAGGGATTAGGATTTAATGCAAGGGAAATATGCAGCGTGGGTGGCTTCTGCAGATGGATTTTGGTAGGGAGGTGGAAGGCTTTTCTGCAGTCTGAAGCACTAAACTTGCAGTACTGGTTCTGGACTCTTAGCAGGGCACAAGAGACGTTAAACCTGATCTAAGTCAGCGCTCATTCCCTCAGCAGCCCCCCCGATGAAAATGACTGCCTGTGAAAGGTTAGAGGATTTATGAGGGTGTCAAAACATACGGCAGATGGGCTGGATTAGGACTCGTGAGCACAGTGATCCAAATCCTCGCTGCCAAGCTTGCGGCGGAGCGCTTCCTGCTGCTGCGCTACACGAGAGCATCCAGGGAAGGGCTCCAAGGACGAGACGCAAGGGAAAGTGCTTATCTGACAGCCTGAGTTTGGAAAGCGCCTCTTTTGAGGACAGAAGTCCATTGGTAAACCAATTATTATTTGCTGGTAATAAATTGCTGCAGCGGGTTTTTGTTTTTGAGTCTTCCTTTTTCTTTTTAGTTGTTGTTCTCTCTCCAAAGTCTGGAAGAAGGTAAAGCCAAAATGTGAGCTAAACTGTTACTATCTCTGAGTACAGGGGAGTAAAACTGCAAAAATCACGAGGTGATGTGGTGAGAGAGAAAAAAGAGGGGCGAGTCATTCCCCTTCTGAGCCAACACTATCTATCAATCAGTGCTAAAACAAATATATGGTGTCCTACTTTTTTTTTTTTTTGACAGAAGTTTACATGTTAGGGAGGATTTCAGTTTCAGTATAGAGAAAATGCAGGGGAGTGCCTCTGAAATCTGTGAAACTTTACAAGAAGACCTCTGGGTTACGCACGTGGTTAGCTGCAGGTTGCAGTTACATGGAGTTAATTTTAAAAAGATGTCAAGTTGCTGGATTTTGAGAAGACCCATGTCTGAAAAAGTTTCTAGGGAAGAAGGCAAAGGGTTTGAGCTGACGAGAGGGTGTTCGCAGCCCTCTCCGGTGTGAGGTAATTAAGCTAAAGAAGCTACCAGAGTGCTCTCTCTGGTTAACTAATGTCGTACAGCATGAGAGAGAGATATGCTGGCATGGAAAATTATTTTAAATCAGGTAGCTCTGACCTCTGTGAATGCATCATTTTATGCTGGTGTAAAATGGATAGAAAAAGAAAGAAAAAAAAAATCTAAAAGCACGAAACATGATATATGCAGAGAAATACTGTGTTCCTTCCAGAACCAAAACAGACTGGGGGATCCAGGCCTTACAGGTCTTAAATTTAAGCTTAGGAGGAGAGGCTGCAAATAGTTAGTCGAGCCGTGAGGATGGATTTGCTTCAAGGTAGAAACTGCCTTCTAGAGCTGGAGAGAAGGGCAGACCTCTCCTTGTGACGGCTTTAGGGTGTATGAATCAGATCTGAAAGGTTTTAGCAGGTTTCCCTGCTATCCATGAGAAATGGCAGGTCTGCTTTAGCCTGGTTTTGCTGCAGAGCTTTGTAATGTAAGCATTCTCAGCATTGGATTGGAAAGGGTAGTTGTTTGTTGTAACAAAGGGAGATTTTCTTCCAGTTGTTGAGCCTGATAAGTATAAGCAAAATAACCAGGCAACAAAGCAGTCTAAGCAATCTGTGAAAGCACATTTCTCATTTCTGGTAATCAAGTTTCACCTTGGAACTTGGGATGCCTTAAACTTGCTAATGATATAGGAAAGGAAAGACCTCTCCAGGAAAGACCTTATTTGAATTTCTAATTATTAAAAGAAAACAAAAACAAAAACAAAATACTAGGGGGGTGGGAGATACGTGGGTTGGAGATATCCAAAATGCGCCTGGATGCCACCCTGTGCCACGTGCTCTGGGTGTCCCTGCTTGAGCACGGGGGTTGGACTAGGTGATCTCTAGAGGTCTCTTCCAACCGCAACCATTCTGTGATTCTGTGAAAAAACCTTCAATTTCTGAGCATCTTTCTTTCTAAGCAGCCTCCTATATTGCTCTCCAGAAAATATAGAAGGATATATATATATATATCCTATACATATATATACACACATACATACATACATACATATATATATATATATATATATATAAAGGTCACAAGTCTAAACTCAGGTGGAAATTTCAGTGATAACCAGTTTCAATGTTTAAAATGTTTAAACAATCCCATTAGCCAGAGGGACACCAGTAATCTGAAAGGATTCACAAAGTATTGTCCTACTTGCAAATACAATAAGTTGTTAGAATAGACTTTCCTAGGCATAAAATCATCATAGAATGTTGTCTGGATTTTGGATGGTTTATTACCAAAAATTGTTGATTTCTCGGGATATGAGACTATAAAAAATGAATAATGTAATTAATATCACAAATGAAAAATGTGAACTTAGACTTTGTTTCATACATGAAACAGCTTTTATAAATGAAACTCATGCAAATGCATAAATCATTTTCACCATGAATTTGTTCCCTACTAATGCCTCCATTTTATTCTTCCCTACCTCCACAGAATTGAGTGATTTAATCTAACTGCCATTGCATATTTTAGAACTCACAAGGAGAAACTCTGAAAAATGAGGAAGAGGAATAAATTTCTTAATGAGATAAGCAGATAAATCATGATGACTAGAACAAAACTCGTTAGTGGAACATCAGTACCCTGATGAAAGAAAAATGTTACCAATTGGCCTGCTGTGGAGCAGCAGTTGGCTCTATTTCACGGTACCAAGGGGAGGGTCCCCTCTCAAAAAAGAAGAAATGAACTGTTTGAAAGCAGTAAGATAAACCTTTCCAGACCTAAGTCGTGGTTCTGAATGCTGAGAGGAAGCAGGCAGTGAATAACCAGCCCAAGCATGTGTAGTGGGAGATGGAAAGAACAGACTTAAAATGAAAAATGATTGACAAATAATTCTTCATAATAACAGAGGAAGAGATTATCAAAATGCTTGCAGTCTGTCTGGAGCTATCTGGCAAATAGTTTTTTCTTTTCTTACAAAAGGCATCTGAGAAATTGAAATATAAAAATACACATATTTTAGCTCTTATAAATAGTATGACAAAGAGACAGTAATCCCAAACAGCTTGTATTCAGGGAGCCCGCATGATTCAGAGAGGATTTGAGCTCATCAGTCCTAGAATTAGGCGAGAAAGCCTCGCTTCCTCCTCTTGTTTAAGGAGAATTGGTGAGTTTCTTCAAATCTTTAGAAAACAAAACAAACAAACAAAACTTTCTGAAGGTGAGGGTGGATGGGGGCAATGAAGAGTTCCAGGTGGCAGATACTGAGTTGAATATTCCATAAATAAGTGGTGGCTCTAATAGTTGCTAGCGTGGCGACACGGGCAGGTAAAGACAGCTGAATGCTTCATGTAATATCATGTAGATGGAGATGAAGATCTGGAAGGACTTTAGAGTTCTGGTTTTGATATGGTGCACTTACTTACTTCAAGAAAAGAAGAGAACAGCATATTCTTTGGCTGTGGGACAGGATTTTCAGTGCTAACAGGCAGACCTGAAGGCCCCTCAAGATCACTGTAATCCAGTGGTAGGAGCCTGAGAACCTAAACATGGAGTCTCTACCTGCTTTCCTCCCTTGACTTCTTGGAAAGTTTATTTGTTTCTCAGGGGAATAGATGAAGTTAGGTTTTCATTAGGGAAAATCCAACTGGCACATTCTTGGACTGAATATGATACAACTTAAATTTTACCCTATAGTCAGCAATACACCTCAGCACTTCAGCACTTTCTGATCCAGATGTAATCATTACCAAAAAAAAAAAAAAAGAAAAAAAAATTAGGCATTGATTCCCCTTGTTTAGGATCGTCTAAGGAGACTTTAGTCCTAAATGCCCAGTGTTAATTTATACTGATGAATCTTTTCATCTTTTTGTTTCTTTCAGAGGAAGAATTTGTCCCTCTTCTTCAGCATTGCTTTACTGACCTCCTGGGGGACTGCGCTGCTGGGTGTCCGCTTGTACTGGATGGGCAACAAACCTCCGAGCTTTTCCAACTCGGACAACCCCGCAGCCGACTCGGACAGTTTTCTCACGCGCACTCTCACCTTCTTCTATCTGCCCACCAAGAACCTTTGGCTGTTGCTGTGCCCGGACACCCTCAGTTTCGACTGGTCCATGGATGCTGTGCCTCTTCTTAAAGCAGTCGGCGACTGGAGGAACCTGCACACCGTGGCCTTCTACGCGGGGCTCCTCCTCCTCGCCTACTGCAGCCTGAAGGGCTCTGGTGGCGAGAGGGAGTGCAACGGGAAGGCGGTGATGAACGGCAAGCAGAACGCCAACGGGCACAGCTGCCACTCGGACGTGGACTATAAGGCGTTGGAGGGGAAGTCCAGCTTTGCATCCAAAGAAGAGAACGGCGTAAAAAAGCACGGAGGGCAGAAGCTGCCGCTGCCGTCAACCGAGAACATTGTCGTCCTGTCTCTGTCGTTGTTAGTAGTGCCCTTCGTTCCTGCCACCAACCTGTTTTTCTACGTTGGCTTTGTAATAGCAGAGCGTGTGCTGTATGTCCCTAGTATGGGCTTCTGCCTGCTGGTTACAGTGGGTGTCAGGGCCCTTTATGTCAAAGTCCAGAAGCGCTTTCTGAAGAACTTGGTCTTTTGTTCCACTGCTGCATTAATTGTTTTCTATGGACTCAAGACTGTTGTCAGGAATGGGGACTGGCAGAATGAGGAGATGCTGTACAGGTCAGGGATAAAAGTAAACCCTGCTAAAGGTAATTCTTGCACTTTATGATGAAAGTTCCATTTCCTCCTGTCTGTCTTTGCATTGTCTGATTTTATTAAGTGTAGTTAAAGAAGCTACTTCAGGAAATGTCCATTTAAGTTGCAGTAGTATGAACATGAGTAAAAGAAAAAGGAAAAGTAGGATCGTGTTTTGATTAGGTGTAACAGGTTTGCCATTCACATGCGTATGAAGAGAGCCTAAGGTAAGAGGATACTTTGGATTTTGTTGATCTTGGTGCTGTATTTTGTAGTTAAAGATGGAATGTTAGTATTACAGACATCACCCAGGTAATTTTCCATTTGGAGTCCATTATCTATCACCCTAACAAAGCCTTTTTAAAAAAATATTCCCTGATTCTTCAGTTCTCTATGAATAGAAAATATACGAAATAGTAAAGGACAACATAAGGAAGGTGCTATTTTTTATTTCAGTTGACGTAAGTGATGTCAGTACCACATAACAAAAATGAAGAAATGAAGTCATATTATTAAGATTAGGAAGTAACTGTAGTTCCTACTGCACACAAGTGCTGTGAAGAGTTATTGTTGAATACTTAGGCCTTCTTGTGAATGTATAAATGTCAGTTATTTGTAACATTGCCCAGCTACTTCTCTCAGAGACTGTATGCCATAATAAAACGTGACCACAGCTAATGTAAACATGTCCCATCAGGCAGCAAACTGGCCGGTTTAGGCTTCAGTCACAGGGTTCAGCTGTGGCTCTGTGGTTTCAGTGCAAACAGCAAATCCATCTGGGATGCTGAACGTGGGGCTGCCTGGGCTGCTCTTGGCACACGAGAAAGTTTATGTGAGCGCAGTCAAAATACCACCTGTGAGTGCAGCGTTGGCCTCAGCTGGGCCTTCATTGCTCACAGAGCACCAGGAGTGAGACGGGATCGGGCTGTGGGAGAAAAATTTGACAGAACTTGAACATTTTGCCCACGAGTTTCTCAGCTCGGCAGCCTGTTCCGTGATGCTGACGGAGCCTCCTGGTTATGCCCTTATGTCATGGCATATAATCCAAAAGCTGTGATAATAAAAGGCAAATGCAGATGTCACTGTGAGCTGATTGGGAGCAGGAAAGTAGATCTGGCAGCTGAGATGCCTGGCAAAGCAAAGCAGCTTTATAGGAGCTTGTCAGTTGTCAGCCTGGTTTTGTAACTCTTCTTTGTACACAGTGTCGCCCTAGGTAAAAACCCAGGTAAAATTATAGAGCTTGCTGCTGCAGCGAGCGACTTTATTAACGGTATGAAGGAACAGAGCCCGTTTCCTTTTCTTTTTCTCCTCTGAGAACTAATGGAAAAGGGCAAGAGATAATGAAGAACCAAGCAGTGCACCGGCGTGATTGTGTGTTGCCCTGAGACTTACCAGTTCAGAGGCAGCATAAAACTTGCATTAAAAAGTTGTCATCCCTTGGAAAAAAAAAAGTCTGTGTGCATTTGATGAAAATAGTTACTGTATATTCCTTCCTTTCCCTTCCTTTTTTTGGCCTTCATGGAGATTGCAATAGTCCTTGTTTGCTTGCTTTGACCCAGTTTTCATGATAGAAAACTCTAGTTTTTGTCCAACAGGAGGATTAGTTGAGACAGTGCCTGGAATTAGACTACTGGGTATTACTCTCCCAGGAGACAAGTCGCACTGTTTTCATCAAGTGCATCTCAGTATGCACAGGCTCGCGTATACAGGGCTATCTGGTTTCTTGCGTATAAGCTGACATTAAGTTTCTTGTGAGATACGCAAAAGCAAAGCCAGCGTGTCAGTGTGGTGATACAGACATGACTGAGCTCGCTGTAAATCTCTTTATAAATTTCCCGGTAAACTTCTGCTGAATATTTACTAGCCCACACACATTGGAACAAGGCAGGGTATCAAAAGCCCCCAGCAAAAGCAACCTGTCACCCAGCTCCATTCATCGTTGTGAATACTTCCTAGATTATCCCTGCCTTTGCCTATGCTAATTTTATTTTCTATTTCTCCTGCAATCAGGCAAGCCTGACTGGACCAGACTGGCTGCCAATCCAGCTAAGGCATTAAGAGATCAACAATTCAAACCG
>NW_010584388.1:792238-805841 GCF_000705375.1 Tinamus guttatus | reverse complement strand
AGGCAGTACTCCAATGGAAATAAGTGAGCGATAACGTAATTAGAGACTGTGGTTGCAGTACCTGTGCTAAAAAGAAGAGTTAGAAATTTCATAGGAAGTATTCATTTTGGCTGTAACTATAAAGTGTTTGATTTTAGATTTAGTTGCATCTTCTATGTAATTAGATAAAGGTTGGGTGAAAGTAGCAATAAACATATTCATATTACTGCATTTTGCTTGAGCTTGGAGATGTTGTTTTCCTTTTGGGAAATGTATCTAATCTTTAAACTCTTTTAACTTCATTACGGTTTCAAGAATGCTTTGCCACTTTAATGCAAGCTGTATGATCTTTACTTTTTATCTATTTAAAGAAATGTTTTTCTGTCTTCTCTGGCAATCATCCAAGCTAGTTATCACTCAAAACAGATCCCCACCCTCAAGTTTTATTTGTTTTCAGCTAAAAATATCACTTTTGAATTTTTAAAGCCTTTTCTTGACTTTGTTTAATCTGAAACTAGAACTGGGGCTCATAAATCTAATTTAGTTTTGTATTGTCAGAAGCCACAGGGAAAACTAGAGGTCAATCAGAGCCAATTTCATAAGAAAAATAGGCAGTTTCATTCCTGATCAAGGTTTTCTAGGTTGTATGTGTCACATTATTGTTGTTATTGTACCAAGTCTCATGACAAATAGAAATAAAATGCTTTAATTATGTGCTAGAATTCAGTATTCAGTCTTGCATCCAAGTAGCTTCTTGTAAGTGTGTGAAAGTTTGTTAATTTAACAACTTTTTAAAAAAAGAGAGTTTTCTGGAAGAGAAATAGGAGGAGGGGGGAAAAAAAACAAAGAAACCATACCCTGAAAGTATCAAGTAATTAATCAAGAATGCCAGTACCAGAGCATGTAGTGAAAAGAGATGATGAATTTGCTAATAAAGATAGATAAATGCTCTTTTAATCCAAAAAACATAAATGTCATACATTTACCAAAGTAATTTATTTTGTTCAAGATGAGCAATTAGCATATTACTCCTCTCAGTATTTGAAAATATTTGTTCCCAGATTGTATAGAAGTATTTAAAACAAGAAACAAATGTTAGACCATACAACCCACTCATTTTTGTGTTAAATCCATTCCCATCAATAGAAAACTGGATCAAGACATTATGAAAGTATTTTTCCTTTGAGTAACTGCAGATTATAACTCCTGAGTAAACAAAATGCAAAAGTTCTAGAAAATTCAGAAAATGTTACCACTGTCCTGAAAATCTATGCATCTTGCCACCTGCAAGACTTGCAAGTGCAGTGCTTGTAGTTTAAATAAAACAAACCTGGGTTCCATGCTAAAAAGTATCATGAATGTGATTCTGTCTTTGCTCAAATTGCTATAAGTACTATCTGAAAGCAAGTTCTGCTAATTTTATAAGTGTCTGGGTACTAAATCCTAGGGTAGTTCACAACTGCTGGATGGGATCGAGGCCACTTGGTGTTGGCAGAGAAGCCATACAAATATAAAGAAAACAGGATATATTTCTCCTTTCTGTTAAATTTTAACCATGGAAAACAAAGGAAATTGGAAGTGTTTATTTTATTTTATTTTCTCTTCAGCCAACCTCCCTAATCCATTCTTCCCCTAAAATCTGCTGGCTTCATTTAGAAATATTTTTTAATTTTGCATCACGTAAGCAGAGGGGAAAAGCATTCTCTGATTAGAAACTAAAGACTGAAAAAAATGTCTGTCCTCTGTGTGGGTTGAAAAGCTATCATCAGGTAAAAATGTAGAGGAAGAAGAGAAAATTGATGTAGGTAAGGGAAATTATGAGTAGCTGTGGTAGCTATTCCTTTTATGGGTGAAGATTACATTTGTTTTTTCCAGATACTTTCTGAACAGGTGAATGAAGAGGGACATCATAAGGATAATGAGGTCGGAGCCTGAAGACTGTAGAGATAATTATTAAGGGTTTTTTAATCTTGGACATTTCAAGACAATTGCATATGCTCATTTCACTCCCCTAAAGCTCTGGGAAGACTGTAATGCTTTGGCCATTCATTTAAGCATACAGCTGTGAATTCATGTGAATGATATCCAGACCACTAATTTCTCACAGAAATTCACTGATTGCTGTTTTAATTTGTGTTTCACAAAGGTGCTTGTCTTAAAAGCTCATGAACTATGAAATTGAGAACTGTAAAAATTCTGAGATCCTTTTTGATAGCTTTTCTGCTAGTTAAACTTCTTAGCAGAAAGAAGAATAGAGGGACGGTAGGGGAATAGCCATAGAGTGAATAATTTAGAGAAATTATTCAGCAACGACTGGTTAAGGTAATACATATGAAGTGTTAGCTGGTCAACCTTTATTGTACATTCAAAATAGATTGTTTCTTTCAAGTCAAGAAGAGAAAATGGCTAAATGTGATTGACGGTTAGCTACAAATAGCTCCAGCACACTCTAAGTGCTTTTAAAAGAATAGCCTTGCAATCTATCAAATGAGTAAATGGTTCTCTGTTTCCAAGGAAGCTGATGCTACTATATTTTAACGTCTGCCTCGTTAAAGCCATATGGATACATCTGACATCTTTGAATTTATCCTCTTTTCAGATGAAACAATTTTCCCACTGGATTGTTAGCAATGTGAATATTTATTGCTTCTCTGATACCAATTGGCATATTTTTCCTTATTGCCTTAGTTTTGTTTTTATTCTCCTTTTATTTGAAGCGATAGGACATCAAATAACATTCTTAAATTCCTTCTTATAGTAACTTCCTTCTCTCTCTCTTTTTTTTTCTTCTTTTTTTTTTTTAATTTTGTCCTTATGCAGAGGATTGCTACTTCAGGAAAATAGCAGATTTTCAGAAGCATTACATTACTATAAACTGGCAATTGGTAGCAGACCCACATTAGCTTGTAAGTATGTCAACTGTGCAAATTTGCATTACATAGACTACTTTATTTAAGGAATCCTTGCATGTTTTAATAACACTGATCATATTCCATTCTGAAAGCAGTAGGAGAAATTGCTCAGTCTTCAGTGAAAGTAAATGTTTATCAAGCTGCATTTACTATGGCATTGAGGGTGGTGGATTGGAGGAGGCAGGCAAGTGCCTGAACACTTGACAGCTTGGGAAGAACTGAGCTGCCTCTTCTCTGAGGTGACTTCTCAGCCCATGGCTATGGCTGCCCAAATTTATAGGCTCTGTTTCTGAGTGCCAGCCTCTGTTTTTTATGGTACATACTCTGTACCCTTCTTTCCTACAGTGGTTGAACTGTTTTATAGAAAACCCAAGTTGGATTACTTGAAGCAAATTGAAGATCACGAAAACCTAATGGAACCTCACTGAAATTTTTTTCCCTCCTCACAGCTGCCTATTTGAATACTGGTATCATCTTGATGAATCAAGGGAAGACAGAAGAAGCCAGAAGGACGTTCCTAAAGTGCTCAGAGATCCCTGATGAAAATTTGAAAGATCCTCATGCCCATAAAAGCTCTGTTACGAGCTGTCTTTATAATTTAGGAAAACTTTTTCATGAACAAGGACACTATGAGGTGAGACTCCAGAGTTGCCTGTGCTATTGTCAATCCTCATATCCTGTTTATACGATAATATCTATTGCTTTCATCAAGACTTTCAAAATGCATTGCATGTGTAAGATGATTAGATTTCACCAAATCCTGGTGAGTATTCTCTACACTTTGCGCAGAAGAAAAAGAGGTGCGAAGTTGTTAATTAGCTTGCAGTGTGATGTACGGGTGTCAGAATCAGCACTAGCTTGTGTGTGTTAATTCATTCTTTTTGGTGTTTGTCCCCATGGCTGGTATGATGACATAGCTTGCCGCAGTCCAGCCTGTGTAAAATGTTTGGGCTTTTTAACCCAAAATAGAGTGGTCTCTCTCTGGCTGAAAACATGCAGTTATGCAACCATAACTGCACTGAGTCTCTGAAAGTGAGACCTAGTTGGAACAATTTAAAACCTCAGTGATTAAAAATATTCCAGCATGTTCTATTTTCAGATAATGCTGCATGTGATAGCTCAACCCAAGTACTAAAATGGGCTAGATTTTTTTTTAACATAATTGCATGCTGCACCCAGCCTGCCCCACATAAGTGTGGGATTGAGACTGTTGAGATTCCCCCAATTCCCCCTGCTGAAACGATTACAAGCGGACATTTGCTTGTGCTTTTGACCTTTTCTGGCATTTGAAAGAAAGCCATTCTGCTTTTTTCATTGCCAGGCATGCTTCAGCACAGAAGTTACACGTGGTCTTGATTTATACAGCTCTTCTTGACCGCAACAGCTCAACTGGGCTGTTTGGGATTAGGCACGCACAAGTTCTGGGGATCCTCCGCGAGCTGCTGCTGTGCTCGGCTCCGTCTCAAAGCAGCTACTAATTGGTTAAAACGCGGAGGCAGACGTTAATGCAGCCATAAAGCCTCGGGAGCAGCAGCATCCTGCCCGCATGGCCGGCGGAGCGGGGAGCTGCAGCGCGTCGCAGGGGAGGCGCGAGCCATTCTCGGAATAGAAAATGAGATTTCCGCCTGCTGGTCGTTGCAGCCCATCCCAGGCCTGATCGGATCATACACTGGGATTTTCCAGTTGTATTTCAGCCTTCGCAAGCTGCAGCAATTTGCTGGGGTGATGGGGAAAATGACGCAGCAGCTAGTAAGCACCCTAAATGCAGAATGTCGTTAAAGTGTTATCAAATAATTCAAAACAACAGTGTATTCACAAAGGGAACCCAATTTTAGCTGATTATTCCTGACTGTACACTATGTCATCCATTCTGTGGAGCAAAATAATAGTTGTGAGGGTTATGTTTTGTTGTTCCTTGGTGGTAGGCAATTATTCTTTATTTTTAGGTCACTTACTGTAGCTTAGTCATCTGAAAAATCTCTGTCTGCAGCTTGGTATTAATCTGTAAAATGTGTATTTATCGATTCAAGAATCTTTGGGGGGGTTAAAAAAAAAGCTTGCTTTTATTTCTACCTGGCAAAAGAGTTGCTTTATGGGAACTGGTCTTGTGAATGAGCTTTGCTTAATCGGGTGAGATTTCTGTAAATGTGAAATGTGGCCTTCCTGTGATATTTATGATGCAGATCTTTTCTCTCTCTGCAGCTATTCATTTGGGAAGGATATTTCGTTTTTAATTTCAGTGTGAAAGGCTGCTTTCGAAATTGGTGCTTTAATAATGGTTTGTCCTACCTGTGTGTCTTCTTTCAGGATGCCCTTATGGTTTACAAGGAAGCAATACAGAAAATGCCCAGGCAATTTGCACCACAAAGCTTATACAACATGATGGGTAAGTAAAATGTTAGTGTTTCAGAATGATGCCTGGGGAGTCAAATCCGGTGAAACAAAAGAGCTTGGCCAGGCAACTAGGTCACAAATGAATTAACTAATAAATACAGAAATAGTTGCCTCCAACAGATGTGAGCCAAATTAAGTTCAGAATTTTAAGTATCAGCAATAGGAGTGCTGAATAAGATACAATAAGCGTTTGAACTGTTGGTTAATGATTATTTTTAAGAGTACCCGTGTAACACCTTTACATTTACATTGCATGGGTGAGTGGAGTTTGCTGCCTTTGAAGTCAGATTCAGTATCTCGTATACAATTCATGCTGTTGTTTGGCTTCTTTTAAATTCTCCCATTTAGTTATCTTTCAAACTAAGTAAAGAAAATGCATTTCATTCATAGAAAATGGAGTGAGAAGTGGCTTGGATTATAACAATGTATTTTAGTGTGGGCATTGGATGATGGATGTTAAATTACTGTGTAAACAAATAAGATGCCAAGCTGGACCACAGAGCTCATTGAATTTTTTTTTTTCAGCGTGTGACAAAGTATAGTTTCTCATATACTCACAACACAGTGTCAGAGAAATGTATAAAGTGATAAAGTCCTTTCAGGACCAGCCAACCTGCTCTTCAAAATTTCAGCAAAATCCCCTGAGTACTGTGAGAACCATTAGTGTAGCTATGAAGGCTTTCTTTTTTACATCCTAAATTAAGATCCTTATAGTCTTCATCACATCTTCATACAAAAGACATTAAGCAGACAACAGGGAAAAATGATATGAATTATTAGTCATGTTATTCAGATTTGTTAAACAAGATGACAGTTCCAGAGATGTTTTTTAAGCAGGATTCTGCCTGAAGGGGCATCTGTTTCTGCAACTGACCTAAGTCTCTTCCCAAGGAGATTCTGCGATCTTCTGTCTAGGACATAAGGGATTTTAGGATGTCTTTGAAATAGTTTGATTAGGATAAAAGGAAATGCATATAGAAACAATTAGGATGAAGGGGAAGTATGTGAACATTTTCTCCTGATGCACAAAATAATAGAGCAGTTGGCAGTGGTTGACACAGCTGTAGTAAGGAGAGGCCATTCACTTTTCTGCTAGCTTGTTTAGAAAATATAGCTTTTATTAGCTCCTATATATGTACTTACCCATGAAAATAATCTAAAATTTGTAGTTTTAATTGGTGCTACGTGTTTTAAAATCTGTATAACCCTAAATTAAATATTTCTATTGTCACAGTTATCAAGGATCTAATCGTAGTAATGCTATAAACCGTCCCTTAACAGTATATATAGTTCAATGGAGAGTAGCTTCTGAAATGATGAGCTTTATCAGGTTAAAGCTAATGGCTAAACACCCTGAAACACACAGGTTGGTTGTTGTATGTGCATTTGTTCACAGACAGTCTTAGCTGAACTATGGTTTTGTCGGATCTTTTACCAGTATTTGCTGACAAATTTAATGGGCTTATCGACGGTCATAACTCTGGGTAATTAGCCATCTACTTATTATGGACATCCTGAAGTGACTTTTGCAGGATGGCCGTGTTCCCGTAAACCCACAGAAGTTTGCCCTGCACAGCAAGCAGAAACATTTTTCATAAGCCAGAGAAAAGCGTTCCTTGCAAGCACCAAGATTACAAAATGGAAGCCAAGGTTGTTCCCAGCCCAAAGACAGCTTCATTACAAAAGGTCTTCATTACAAAACAGGTGCCACCCACCTCCTCCTCCTTCTTCCGTGACTAGATCATTATGACCTATGAGGTTCTTTACTTTCTTACTCTTCTTTCCGTTGGTTACTTTTTTTTTTTTTTAGGTTCAGGAGGCCTTTCTCAGCTTGCTTTTTAAGCACTGTCCGTGAAACCCAAGTTCACCCTGTTCCTGGGATTTGCATTTATTAACACACAAAGCCGTGGAGAGCACAAAGACCAGCTCAGTCCTTTGCCCGGCCTTGGCTGCTGCTGTGTTTCTTTCTTCCGCTGCTTAGCTCATACTCTGGGTCCTATTTCCTTTAGACACTTCACTTATATCCTAGCGGCATAACAAGTTAGGGTCAACCGAGTTCACCTCAGCCCCTTCCAGGCTGTTAGAAAAAGCGGCCGGCTATTAGAGAGCTCTGTAGAGCACGACTTGGCAATAGGTTTTTGTATTTTGTTTGCTGTTGTGGTTGCCGCCAGTGCAGAGGAAGCAGAACCGCCGGGGACCTGTCCCTGAGATGATGTTACGTGGGGGCAGAGGCAATCCAGGAGGCAGGTACCGACTCGGATTAACCCACTGCAGCTTTGTTACTAGCAGAGCTCGGGCTGGTTTGTCTAAGGCTGCCCTGGATGTGTCTACACAAGCTCCGTGACTGCAGTTACACAGACTGGATTAGTTCAGTCTCTCCCAAATGCAGAAGTCTATAGGTTAAGTGACAAGTTAGAGTCATGTTATAGCATGGAACAAAAAGATACCTCCGGGAACAACGCAGCACACCAGCCTTAGACACCTGTAGTGGATTGTATGAATAATCCTCCATAAAAGGGGTGGGGATGACTAGCTCCAGCTTGTGAGCTGGGAGAGATAAATCCTAAACACCTCTTCAGTCATTTCTTTGCATCGGCTGTGACAGGAGAACAAGGCAGATGCATCCGTTATCGCCAGCGCATCCACTCTGCGCCTCGTGCTGTGTCCCTGGGCACCAGGAAGCCAACTAGATTATTTATTTCTATTTTGATGCTGGAGATAAATTTATAAACCAGTTTGCTATAGCTTTCTTTGATATACAACATTACATAAACTTGTCTGCCTGCTTCTTGCCTTTGAGTAAGAGACCTGAAGAACTGAAACAGGCAGGTCCTGTCTCATGAACCCAACTGTGAGCGATGCCCGCTCTACAAATCCTTAATTTCTGCTCCTTTCCAGCGGAGAACCTGGGAAGTGCATCCAGAATGTTTGGGAAGGGAGAGTCCTTCCCTCTCACTGCATATGGATGAAAAATCTTTATGGCTTATCGTGAAACCCGGGGAGGGTTTGCAGATTATCTGCGGCAGCCGTCATCAGGGTAGATGTAATCGGAGTTGCTGGCAGTTCTTCTGCTCGGCTCCACGTTAGATTTAAGCCTGTGACTTGGAAAAAGAAGCCCCTTAATTTCCAGTAGTTGCTGTGTGGTTGCACTGCAGTTTCCCGGGGTGTTTCCATGCAGCTGTGCAGGCGGCTCCGCGTGCGGAGCGGGTCGGGCCCAGGCCTCGCGGGTGCTCAGCCCTCACGGCACCGCGTGCCTCACGGCCTCACGCGGCCCTCCCTGCCCTTGCTGCTCCTGCCCTTCACCCTGGCTGTCCTCGGGGCTCGCTCCTCCCTCGTGCCAGCCTGCCCAGCTGATGCTCAGCCTCAAAAACGCCAAGAAATAACTGGTCCCTTAAACTAAAAAGGAGCATCAGGCCTCAAAAATCAAGCTATCTCTTTGACTTTGCCTTTTTTTTTCCTCCTTTCCCCCCGGCTTCCTGATACAAAAGGCAGGGCCAGGAGACCAGCGTCAGATGTTGGAAGTTTGTGCATGTGAAAGGTTGCAGGGTAGATTTTGGTCTCCTGTCGCTGTGATTTATTTTGCCAGGTGTGCAGCAACCCAGCTAAGGAAACCATATGTTTCTCTGGCTTTGTACCAAAAAGTAAAACTCCTCTTTCTTTCCGTCTTCGTTTCTTTTTTTTTCCCCTCAAAAAGAAAAACACAGAAAAGCTAAGAATTAAAACTCTCAAACTAGAATCAAAATAATTATTCAATAGTCTATGTAGGCTTGGCTTGCTGTTTGTTTTTCCCTCTGTCATTTTTCTTTGATGTAAATTAAAAAGTACGTACTAAGGTTACACAGATTAATTTGCTTGGCATTACAACATGGACTACAAAGGCCAGAGTCCAGTTCAGCTGCATTAAATCGGTAATATATTTTGTTTAAAGTTTCAATTAAAACCTGGGGTCAAAAGATAAAAAGGTCCCTGTGGGATCTTGAACACTTTAATGCCAATATTAGGATTGCTTAAGGATCAACCTCTGGTCTAGATGTCTTTTGCGTTCCTTGAAATCTGATATTGTACAGTTGATTGTATTACATTGCTTTTAAAACCACACTGGCCCACCTGCTACAGTAATTCATAGTCCTGCTGGTTAAGCAGTGTGAGGTGGAGCACGGGAGCTTTATTTCAATATCGAAAAGCAACAAGAAAGATGTTGGAGGTGGAATCATTCAGGGGTTTGATTGGCAAAATATTGTCATATAGCTAAAGACAAATGCCTTGATCATGCTTCGTCTGCTCTTGCCAGCAACCACCTGAGTATCTGTTTCCAAGCTCATTTATCCCACAGTCTTGCAAACAGTTTTGATGAGAGATGCGAGTTACCAAAGGAGGTAACGTTGCAGGGCTGAATGCGGTTAGCGATATGTGGTTTGGAGTTTGGGCTTCTCCTCACTAACCCGCTACATTGCACATGGACAGAAAACAAATCGCACGCTAGTGAAAGTCAGGTACAGAGCAGAAAAGAAGAGCCAAATTTTACATCTGGTGCAGAGGTTTGCAGCATAAGTACAAAGGCTTAGCATGCAGAGAGATGATTATAACATATGATGATTATAACATAACTGTCACTTTATTTGATTATGCTTTGGGGTGAATCTGGCTGTTGACACAAACCTGTTAATATTGTTAGAGCTCCTATTCCATTTATCCCTTGCTCCCATTAAAGGCTTTTTTATAGAATTACTTTTAAATATTGTTTAAGACTCCAAGAAACACTTTTGTTGGTGTAACTTTACAGTTCATGCTGTGCAAGACTTACTTCTTAAGAGCCAGAGATGATTAAGCTGTGAAATACATAGCCCACATCATAATCTATGCAAAGCCTGGTCCCTGCACTTGTCTGAGCTGCAGTCATCAGCATTTCACTGCGTGTCTCATGAAGCTTTACTGGTAATTGCTTGCTAAATGAACATTGCAACCATATATTTTTTTCTTTTAAAATGAACTAGAAAACAAGTTTTTTTTTTTTTCCATATGCATCTTTCATCACATGGTCCAGGGAGAGTGATTACAGAGTCTACTCCAGGAGTGATGGGAGCAAGCAGTTTTCTTCCCTCTTTCCCACCCTCCCCTCCTGCTACTTTAATCCCTCCTGCTCTTGAGACTTTGCAGCCTATTGTATCTGTACCTGCCATACAAAGCCGTGTGTGAATCTCTGGGCTGATGGAAATGTCACCTGTTTTTTTCACTTTGTTTTGTTTACAGGAATCATATTCTTCAGGCTAGGTAAAAAGGTTACAGCAGTGCATTGCTGAGAGGATTGAGGATGCAGTGTTTAGGACCAACTTTTTTATCCAGGTTGCCAGGTATTCTTATTTGTGTCCCTTTAGTCCACTGATCTGTACTTTCTTATAATGCTTAAATTTTCTTAGGCAGTATTCTGAAAAAGGTTAGGAGGAGTCTAAGCGCAAAATGCAGTCTTACTTTAAACACTTCAGCATTTCTGTACAATAACAAGTACAGTTGTAATGTTTGCAAACCAAAAAGATAGTTAGGATATTGAAACCAGGCTCCCCACTCCTGGAACAGGGATCCCAGTTAGACATGATCCTAATGGGAAGTGCTTCTGCTAAGAGGATTTTAGAGAAACTTATACTGGCATAGTGTCAATGCTTTACTGACAAAGTGAAAAAAAAAAAAAAAGAAAAAAACTTTATAAATAAAATAAAAGCCAAGAAAGGAGTACAACCATTTACTTGTTCAGTTATGAATTCCTAGTCATTTTGTCTGTACCATTGTGATTTACTGCTGGTTGCACATCTGTCAGAAGCTGAAAATGAAATTATCTCTCTCAGGTGAGCTCAGTGCCTCCATCTGTGTCAATTTACTTCTTTCACTGGAAGTGCTTGTGTAACAGCAAACAACTGTGCTAAGTCTACCCTCTTCTATGCTGAAACTGGTTTTATTTTGGGCTTCATTTATATCCTTTTTTACACTTTAGGTATTCTTCATGAGTAGATTTCCATTCTAATTAGATCAGATCAGGGGCTTTTCTTTGGCTAACGGAGGCCTTTAAGAATCTGCTCAACCAAAGTAAATGTGGATTGACTCCTATCCCTCAAAACCCCTTTTAAAATGCAATCAGTGCATTCCTTAAAATCTTCAAGGAGTTTATTCTGTGAAGGGGCAAGGTGGAGGGAACATTAGATGCTGCTTTGTCTGTATTTAGAGCTTGATGCTCATTAAGATCATATGCTCCAGTTGCTTCAGAGATGTTACGTATGCAGTGCATATTTATTAACAGCACTTCCCATGTCTTGACGTATATCTTAGTACAATATGCATCATACTGAGTTTCTAATTTTGTTATGTTTATGCACACACTAGAACCTAAGGGAAGAAAAAAAAAGAAATGTCTTATCTAGGAAGGTGTGTTTATAGTAAGGGCAGCTGCAGCCTCGATTTGCACAAGGAGGCAGCAGGGTTGCATTATGGAAGAGGCAAACACATGTACTAGTATCACAGGCAATGGGGGTGCAGAGCTCCCCATCTATTCAAAGAAATTATGGAAGAATGAAATACGAATCCTGGCTGAATTTATGCAGTTGAGCTTTTCCTCTTTAAAGTGTAGTCTGTCTTCCAGCTGAGTTCTGCTCTTGCCAACACCAAACTCTGCTTTGAGATTTCCTGTATTAGGTTTTTGCCATCCTGAAATTCTGGGTGCAGTTAATAATGATGATGCAAGACAGGTTTACCCAACATCTCCTCTTTATGGAGATAATCTTGCACTGTCTTTTTCTTCAGCATATCCTTTGAGGTCCCAAGAGGAGGACTACATATACTCTTAATGTAAAAGCAGGTGTACATGGCATCTCTAGAGGCACCACGCTATTGCACCCACAGTCCTGTTGTACTCCCTCATCAATATCTCTGATATGTTCCCCTCAAGGAGATGGTGTTGCCTTGGATTGTGCAGCTGACCAGTTGCTGTAGCACTCATTCCCTTGTCTTAAGGTGTTAATACAGATTTTGTTTTACAGATAAAACGTTTTTGAATGACTGAGTTGTTTTCTTTTACTCCGGTGGATGGCTGAACTTCTTGCCAGCATTCGCTGTGCAGACCCTACTGTGTGTGACTGCATGTTGAACTGATTTAAGAAACTGAAATAGGTGTCAATTTATGTCTTAAGGTTTCCAGTGCCATGAATTTCCTTTTCTGCTGTTATAACCTTGATGGGCAAAGTAGAATTTAACTCTTCTGAACTTAATAGATCTGAAAAATTTCATTATTAAATTGTTTTTTTCCTGTAACCTTTCAGATTTTTAGCATGAGTTCAGAAAGATTATGCAATCTCAGAAGTTGTTAAAATAAATATTGAGACCTGCTCACATGTAACATGGCCTATTTTCTGCAGTGGTACTGTGCTTTTTCCTTAACGATTAAATCATTCAGGTTACTAGTTTATAAAAATATGCAGCCGTAACTGACAAATTATTCTTCTTGTTTTAGTCTTTGACACATAAATGTATTCTGAATAACAGAAGCCAATCCATACATAGTCTTCCAATACAGTGACAGAGAAAACATCTGGAGTTGAAATAACTTTCACTAAAATTGCTCAGGTCCAAACAGAAATCGCTTTATTGACTTAACATTTCAATTAGCAATTGGTTTTATTCTAGTCTTGGAGCGTGATGGTAGCAGACCCTCTGCCAGTTTTCAACCTTTATTTATTATTATTATTTTTAATAGGGATGTCCCTCTAGATCGTTCAGAATAAAAAAATTCTTAATATCCCTAACAGACTTTCCTTCAGTTGTCATCACATATTCTATTTGCCTATAATACAGCAGTTTTTGACTATAGGAGGTTTGTAGAAAGCAAACAGAAAGGAAAAGAAAAAAAATCAACTGTGGAGAATTTCCTGTAAAGTCTTCAGGGAAACCTTGCCCGCAGTTTGACATTTAGATTGACGTATTTGAGTCTTATTTCTAGGCATGCATCCCTGTAATACTCTCAAAGTTTTAGGAAGTTAGCTGTAAAGTACTTGAGTTCTTAAAACCTATTAAAATCTGAATTTGCCAGTACTCTTTGAAGATGTTAATCTCTTCTTATATCAGAACTCCCCATGAAAAATAGATGAGAATCTAGGATATCTATAAAATTTGGCAGTGTGTTGGGCATTTAATACCATGTGATAACAACTCCATCTTTTATGGCTGCTTACATTTCCTTTTAAAAGATCTTGCTAATTGCTTGTAACTTTGCCAGACTCTAACTAGTAGGTTACTTGCATTTAAAATAAAATACAGGGGAAAAAAAAAAAAAAAAA
>NW_010584388.1:778127-792190 GCF_000705375.1 Tinamus guttatus | reverse complement strand
AGGGAAAAATAGTCTGAAATCAAATCATTAAAATTCTGTCATAAAACATACATGCAGGCAGAGGAGGTGAGGAGAGCATATAGCTTGAATTCTGACTTTTCACATCTTTTCATGACTTGATTTCAGGCCTTTGTTGTTCTGTGCTTAGTAAGATATAATGCGATGCCATTTATTTGTGGTGTTGGCTTACTGTAAATGGCAATAAGACGTGTTTTTGGCAAAGCCTGAGCAGTTTTGAAGCAAATAGACAAAAATACCTACTCAAATTGAGTTCCTTTGAAAATACAGGTGGTAAGCTCCAGGAAAGCTGCCATTCTTCACTGTTACTTAATTTACTACTTATTTATTTCCAACCTTTGAGAAATTTGGTTGTATGGTTTCTTACAAACAAATCCTGTCTTCCCCAGTAGTTTAAATTCATTCTCAGCAATTTGAAGTAATATCTGTACGACAGTGCATGGCTCTCTGGCTTCCCGTTCATATGTTGTCCTTACGCATTGGCTGCCTCAACCATTCACAGCAAAGGATTTTAATTTGAAAAGAATCCACTTTTAGCCATTTTGTACATGGCTTCCTAAGATGGGCAATATTAAAGTTACTGACGCTATACTCTAATTGTGGCAGGTGACCAAACTTAATTACGTCTGAGAGTAGCTTTTCCTTTTTTAGGTCGTCGTCTTCCTTCCATGTAGTTTCAGGACTGTTTTCCTACCCTTCACTTCCCCCTCCCCGCCCTGCCTTTTTTTTTTTTTTTTAAGCTGGGTTCTTGATGTATTATGATTAAATAGAAGCACATTCTGTATTCTTCCTTGCACTTCATGCTGTGTAATGTAGACTGATGGAGAAGTAGCAGCTTTTCTACAGTGGATGTGATAAAATTTCTGTTACTTTGTGACTTTTGATTGATACTTAGCAGCTGGAGCTCTCACTTGCAAGTCTATTCCAAGGAGACTTTCATCTCACCCATGCCCTTTCATCCCTAATAAGGCCATAGCTCAGAATCATCTCACTCAGGAGTCTGTAAGGCTTTTGTTTTATGTATTTGCTTTTAGTTTCAGGCATCCAAAACACTTCACTCTGTTCAAGATCTCTGCCCATTTAATAAGTAGCAAATCATATTGTGAAACCGTTTGCGTGTCTTAAATGTGACGGTGAATCTGTAGACATCCTGGGCATCCTCACTGGCTTTGGTTTCCCCGGCAGGAGAAGCCTACATGAGGATGAGCCGGCTGCCGGAGGCAGAGCACTGGTACGTGGAGTCCCTGCGGGCCAAGAGCGACCACATCCCGGCACATCTCACCTATGGGAAGCTCCTGGCTCTGACGGTGAGTTAATTAGCAGCTCCTGGAAGTCACTCTGAGGCCTTCCAGGTTGCTGAGGTGAAGGAAGAACTTTGTCTCAAAAAGGGAGTGCTCCATTAGCCAGGTTGCTGAGGTGAAGGAAGAACTTCTTTGTCTCAAAAAGGGAGTGCTTCATTAATCACTGTATTTCACTAGTGCGTTCTAATTAGGGCGTTTGACAGAGTAGGTATGAAACAATTTTATTCCTTACTGAAATACCCCCATCTCTGTGCTGGAACAAAACTGTTCTAATTGCACTTAACTGGTCATCTGTTAAAAGCTTTAACAGAGTTTTATAACAGGTTGGTATCAAGAAGTTCCGTTTGGCTAAAAAAGACTTATTCTAAGTAGTCTAGATCACAAGTGCTGATACTAATATAAAAATATATTCGTCATCTTAATGTTAATTGGTTTAAGATTCCTTTTATAAATGGTTTTTGTAACACTAGTTAGACTATGATATTCAAAAAAACTTGAAATATTATCTTCATTCTGCAGGTGTAAAAGTGGGCATACAGAGAAGTTAGGAGTTTGGCTTGGAGTTGTACTAGCAGCCCACACCAGTGCTAGCAGTGTAACATGCACTTCCCAAATTCTACATCTCATGCTTTGAATTATGCTGCTTAAGGAGTATATCTTTGAGTATATGAAAAGGCTCTTTTTATATGCTCAGGCATACTATGCAAGTACATTCTGAGACATACTTCTACCAAAAAAAAAAAAATCAGGAGAGGGGGACTTCTTTATTTTCTCAAAATTTTTTCTGCATTTTGGATAAAGCTGACCTTGTAGCCCCTGCTAGACCGTCTTTGTGTTAATTAAAGCAAAGTGCCAGCCCCTCCTGGATTTTCACATATTTTGAAGATGGAAATGAATTTCCATTTGCTTCATAGTTATGTTTTGCATTGTTTACCATTTTTCATTATTGTCGTTTTTCTGACCATCCCCTCTCTTTCCCGTGCATGCTGTATTTTTCTCTGTCACGTTTCTTCTCGTCATTCACCCCAGTAAGCTTCACAGTGTCTCAGCCTGATTAGCCTCTGCAGCTCTTCCCCTAACCATAAGCTTTCGCTCTGACCTCGCATATCCCCTACCCAATCTTTCAGCTAAAAAGACCTTGGTCATGGTTGAGAATTAGGGAAAAAAAGACTTCACAGTTAATTCCCAGCAGATTCTCTGCTACTTCAAGTAAGTAGCTGAATTTGGAAAAAGAGGAGGAGGAGTTGGGAGGAGATTAGAACGCAAGGATTCTGTGGGAGCAACACACATTGTCTGAGTGACAACGTAATTAGTAGGAATTAAACATTGTTAAATGTTATCCCATCATGTCAAATACAGAGCTTGATTAAAAAAAAAAAAAGGTATGGATGGTGGGAATCTGTAACTTCTAATGGAAGTTAAACTGTTAGTGTTGTATACCTGCTTCCTGCCAGTTGCAGTCACTGGAAAGACATTTTGGCTGTGTTTTTTATTCTAATCTCCTTTTCCAGTTAAGATTTCTCAAATGCTGGCAAATACATGCACATACTGATTACCTTCCTCTAGAATAGAACTGCAAGTAGTTTATACAGTACAAATTCAAACTGACCTTGCATTTCTGCTGGATATCTTTGTATTTTTCATGGAAGAATAATATCAGAAAGTCATCATTATGAGTAGCTTTTTAGAAGTTTTTCTGAGACACAAAGCTTGTAATTCAGTAGAACTCTGAATTAGAGGAAGAGGTGTCTCAGTTTAAATATTCCTTTTTTTCTATATCTTGTTTGTTTGTTTGCTTATTTTTGCATTTTTTTGGATGGCTGAATATATGAAAAATAAGATCTGGTACAGAAAGATTTGTGGTTTCTCTGTGAAAAAGTTCTCTCCATTTTCTTTAAAAAAAAAGAAAATAAACAAAAAATACATATTATTCATTACAAGCAATTAAAGGCTTTTTTTTGTTCTCCTGTTTTTTTTTTTAGCTTTGTCCCCTCATTATAAAAGTTCAGCTATAGGATTAAATGGTAGTGACCTAGTTTGTGAAGAAAGTGGTGAAAAATGTACACAAATCCTTACAGCAGAACTGAACTGTTTACTCCAGGGATATAAACACAAGATGCATGTGAGGTGGTTTGTGCCTTGAGGATCTGAACTGTTTGTCGTTAGCAAAAACGACAGGAGCTGCGGTTTGTGCCTTGAGGATCTGAACTGTTAGGGGAAGAATGTATCTCATTAGCGAAAACGACAGGAGCTGTGTACAGCTTTGAACCTACCTCACCGTGACAGACCCATAGTATATTTTGCCCTTTCTATTTTAACGCATGCTTGCTTACCTGCTCTTTGCCATAATTTCAATCTGTTCTCATCAAGGTTTATTTGTTATTAGCCCCTGACACTTTTTTTTTGTCACTCTCACTTCTTCTCACGTTCAGGGCAACGTGTCTGGAGGGGTTCATGTCCATTTGATTGCCAGCAGCGTAAGCTGAGAAGACGGTGCTGATGTCCATCGTGTAGTGAACCTGGATTTCTTAAGCACATAACAGGCAGCAAATTGAAGGCAGTGTAATTAGAATTGGAGGAAAAGTTTTCAGCTGGATATTTTGTTCATGAGAAAAAGTGGTCATTTGTCTTAATTGAAATTTGGGGCATGATTCAGCTACAAAGTCTGAAAAGACATTCAAAAAAAAAAAAAAGATAATGAAGAGTTTTGGCAGTGGAATATGAAATTTTTGTCTCCATGGTGGATATCTCCCCTTAATCAGTTTTGCAGCCTACCATCTGCTCACTTTTTCACATGAAATGAATTGTGCAGGATTCCTAGTGCACTGGCCTGCACTGGGGCTAGTTCCCACAGTTTGTGTGTGGTTGCTGTCACTGACTTGCTCGCTGGAAGTCTGCATAGACTCCTTTGGGGTTCAGTACATCTCGAGCTGCTCCCTTTGGCATAGTTGTTTAAGTAGCTAACTTGAGGTAGCACAGTGATTTCTTCTGTTAGATCTTGCTACTCACTGTCATTTAGTCACAGCTTGTGTATTTAGGCTAGAGGAGAAAATGTACTCTAATTTTCTGATGCAAGAGGAGAGAATTTGGAGATGTGTTTCTTCTCACCTGCCTTTTTTTAGGCAAAATTCTGACTTTCGATCCTTTTTTTTTTTTTCTTTCTTTCTTTTTTTTTTTTTAAAAAAAAACTGCTGATGCAAAACTATTGATTACATTTGTCTGTGTCTTTTTATCACATCTTCCCTGTAAAACTGAAAGGTGAAAATAGGTGCTAATGTAGATATGCTCCATCAGTGAAGGAAGAAGGAAAGTTTCAGACAAGCTCCCAGGTTCCGGCCAAAGGCAATTGTACCATATAAAACCCTAGCAGTAAAATCAAACCTATAAAGTTCACAAATTCAGTAGGGTTTTACTTCCTGACTTATACTGCGATGGAGTGGCTTAATTTTAACATGAACTTTTCTGCCTCCTGAAGTCTGTTGCCAGTATTAACACCTACTAGGAGCAGCATGACATGATTCGTTTATTCCCTTAGTGCCAGTCTGGGGAGCTGCTCCAGCTTCTCTTACCTGCTCTTTTCTCCCCCTCTTGTGTGAAACTGGGAGGGCAACGTGTGTCCCGTGTGTTGGTATTTGCAGAATTGTTTGTTGCTGCAGCAGGCTGAAATTCCCAAAGTTTCAGCAAAACCTTTCTGCAGTTTCATACCTGTGAGCATATAACCAAATGCACATTCTGCAGTGTGAGCCATTTTTTGTCCATGTCACATGGCTGGGGTTTTATCAGACACAAACTGGGATATTTTCAAAATTTACAGTGACTTGTATCTCTTTTTTTATTTTTTTTTTCTTCTTTGCTAATGGGCTCCACAGCATAGTTTAAATTAAAGGCACTGTATATTGTGACTGTACACGTGAATTTATTGGCTTAATAATGAAAAATAGGTATTTTTTTTTTAATTTCCAGCTTGAACAACAACTTACATCATAAGCAATCTAGTCTGAAGTCAAGGTGGACCCTGCTTTGAGCAGGAGATTGGCCAGGATGATACCTTGCAGGCTTTTCCAACATGAATTGCTCTGTGATTTTACCCACCTTCCCTTGTTTCCATGCTGAAGCCAGTTCCAGTGTACTAAAGTGCACTGTTAAGAATCAGAGTCTTGGTGCTGGCGTGTATTTAATATTAAAACCTATCTCTCTGTCTTACTGAAAAGAGATTTTTAAGCAGGGTTAGTGGCGACTTGAATGTGCTACCTTTTGCAAGATCATGAGCTGCATCATCCTTATAGCAATATAATAGGTAAATCATGATTCATCCAGGGTGGTAAACCTAAAATGATAGTAATCATGCTGTAAGTGACAGATACTAATTCATATCATCATCAGAGGATGATTTTTGCCAGCTTCTGCTTTGCATGTAGCAGATGCCACTACTGTTCGGAAGGAGAATTTACATTTTAATCTTGCATTTCAAAAGGTGAAATCTGCAATAGAAAGAAAATGTCTGCTCTATGCTATTAAATTTTCTTTGTGTTAATTCTTTTGGATTTGTGTATGCTCAGCATAAGCATGTATAGTTTGTAAGCTATTTAATTCATAAACTTACATATGTTCCAGAAAATCTTTAAAGGACAACACTGTATTTTGTTTCTATGCCACATTCTCTTTCTTGGACGCAGTCCTGTGCCACGTGCTCTAGGTGACCCTGTGTGTGCAGGGGGGTTGGACTAGATGATCTCTAGAGGTCCCTTCCAACCTTAAGCATTCTATGATTCTATGATTCCAGTTGTCTTTGAGGAAATTAATAGGTATTTTATGTACTTTTACATATTTTTTAATACATAGTTCAAAAATTCAGGAAAATGAGTTTGTGGGTTTTTTGTTGTTGTTGACTTATTTATTTATTTATTTCTAACTTTACAAATATGATAAAGTTGACAACATAGAACAGTATGAGACAAATCCCTAACTTGTCATTAGACAAACCTGAAGAAATAATATTTTCTTCTTTGGAGTATTTTACATGTGTGTATCCAAAAATTTGGAATGACAAAAAGAATCCCAGTGAAAAAAAAAAGTAAAAAGTGAAATGGAAGTCCAAATAAAACAAACTTTCCTTCTCCATCCCCAAAAGCCTTTTGATGACAAACTTGTGTGCCTCAATAATAATTTAAAATATTAAGGATGCCATTCTCATCAGTTATTCTCAGTAAAGTTTACTTTCTAAAAAACTGTAGAGATACATTCATAAAACTCAGAATATGCTGTCCAGTTTATAATAATTGTAGGTTACATTTCAATATAAACTGTGTAGACACAAAACAAACAAACAAAAATATCCAAACCGGCTGTTAAATTGTCAATGATTCTTGAAATAAATTAAGTGATATAGTTATAATTTGTAGGCAATAAAAACTTTGGAGTCAAAAATTCTTATTTGTACTGAAATATTTTTTTAATGAAAATGTTTGTCTGTCTTGTTGGCTTTTCTGGGATAAAAGAAATGCCAGACGGACCTGAGCATGTTTCTGTACATGCAGGAAAAATGCAGGCAAACTGAAGAGCTCCAAAGGAATGGAGCTAATGAATTTACAGTCATAATATTAATCATCACATAACCCCTATATTGGATAATATGATAGGTTTATATCTAAAAATTATAGCTCACTGAGCTTCAATTTTCCAGAAAATATATTAAAACAGCAAAATTTACTGGTTAAAAGGTATGATTAGCAGCACAGCTAGAAGAAAAATTGGAAAGCAGCCAATTGTCTGGGGTCTAAGTTTCTGCTGTTCTTTTATTTATTATTTTCAGAAACAAAGTGTAGCTCCTTGGCACTGCAGTGCTTTCTATCATTATCTATTTCCAGGTTCTTCCCATATCTCTTGCTCGTTAAGTTGCATAAATTACTTGAGAAATTTATTTGTCAATGATGTGACGTGTTAGTTGACCTAGTCAGTCTACTGGTAGCACGTGGGTTTAGAGGCAATGCACCTGGGCCTTATCCCTTACTTAGGTAATGTATTTCTGTTATCACAAAGAAAAGTATAATTTTGGTAGAAGGCTTTAAGATCGCAAGGCTCCCAGTCCTAAGATATAAATGAGTCTGTCAAAAATGACAGTGCCAGGTGAGGCCGTGAGCATGTGCTGTAGTTCATTTTCCATTATAAAAATAGACCTTCTAGGAGAAAAAGGGTTGGCTATAATGCTAAGAAAATATCATGCATAAGTAAAGCTTTTCTTTCATTTTTTTTTCTTTTTTGTTTCACGCTGTTGTCGGCGAGGGCGCTGGTCAGCTCGCCCTGCCCGTGGCCCCTGCTCCCGGCAATGGGTGGGTGCTCTCAGAGCCTGCTGTTCACTCAGCTTTATTGGCATTACAGATAAATCAGGACCGAGGATTTGCTTTATCTGAGCGGCCTGCATCCCGTGTGCGGTCCCTCACATAAGTTGGTACTAATGCCTACCCTTGCTAATGTAGCTATGGGCAGCTTGCCCAGGTTTAATGATTAGCATGTTGCATCTATGGATTACAAGCTTTGATGCATCTTTTTGGAAAAAAAAAAATGAAACGGTGATTTCTTGTATTTTACATGGCTCCACACAGTGCTATTAATCGCCTATTTTACAGGCTTGGAAAATCACCCAAAGTGCTGTAAGAAAAATTTATTTTACATTATAAAATCTCTGTATTGCAGCTCTAAACCATATTAAATTTGGTCATAATCACACTAGAAGATTCCCTAAAATCTACAGTATTTTATTTTAAAACATTTTCCCCCAAAGGGAGGGAGGACGACACAGGCATGATAGAGACTGACACTGGTTTGGATTAAAATAAAAGAAACTAGATCGCGACATTCAAGCATCAACACTGAAGTTAGATGCATTTTCTCAGTTTCAAAATACTCCCTCCTTAGTGGGTGGCCGTATTTTTGCCTGCAGTTGTTTGTTGCTTATGTTTCTGACAAGCTGAAGGCCAGAAAGCTGTGCTGCCATCCTCAGTTAGTTATTAAATTACTCTGAGTGCCACTGTGCAATTCCCTACAATATTCAGTAGTCAGTGTAGTCCTTGAAAGTCATCCCAAAATAAATATAAGTAAATTAAAACATGGGCATAAGTAAAAGACAGTAAGAACAGAAAGAAAGGGAACAGCAGAGGTAAAGAGGCACGTAGTGAAAGAACGAATAGACTAGATTCAACACTTACTATTTCTATAGCTATTTACTCAATATGTTCTAGCACAGGAAGGAAATGTGCACTTCTCTTGGGTAGCTCTGTCATAATTTGTTTTCACTATTGTGGCTAGATTGTTACTCTTTTTTTGTTTCGTGAAGTTTACACGATTAAAAGAAAAAGAAAAAGCAGGACCAAGGAAGAACAGTTACAATGTCAGAACAGGCATGACTGATTTTAAGACTTAGCAGTCAAAATATTCTATGATGTTACATATGTTTTTCCTAGAGTGGTTTCTCTGTTTAGTAACCAGTTCTCTTAAAACAAAGATATTTATTTTTAATAATACTTATTTGGGGAATGATATATAAAGGCCTGCACATATAGAAATCTTTAATCTGTTAAAAGACATTTTTGGAACGGGTCAATTTAACTAGATGAGCATAACTGTTAGATATCTCATTTTGTAAAGCTAAATCCCTCGGCTGTTTATACTGTTTCTTTCTAAAAATAATTTTTCAATGAAAAAAGGGCTGTTTCAGTTAAATATCCTACATAACAAAGTATAAATCATTTAAATTCTTGAGTAGATTCTCCTTAGGAGATTAAAGTAAGCCAAGCAATGAGCAGTGTTACTTTACAGATATTTCCTGCTGTGCATCCAGTTTATCTTCAGGGTTTGACACAGACATTAGAGTTTTTCATGTCATTTTAAATGCCTAGGTGGATAAAACTGATCCATACACAAATTTTGGATCTAATTCTGAAATTTGCAAAATGTCAAAGTTTTCTTCTGTTTTTTATTTCCCGTTCGCAAGGAATTTTTGGGGAGAAGAGGGGCTCCTTCAACATAGCAATTCATGTTTATTGAATCAAGAACCACAATTCCTATTTTGTTTTAGATTTGGTTATTTATCTGGTGTGTTAACACCTCCAGCCTGAGTATCCGTAGTTCCAAACTGCAGAAATTTCAATAACTGACATGTATTTGAGTTGTATTTCTTTTGAGGTTGGTCACGTGCCACAAGTATTGCAGCCATAGATATGCTTTTCCATTCCCTTAGGCCATATATTTGGCTGCATGCCAAATGCAACAGAATTAATTGGAAAGTGGAACATTTTCATTTAAATGTAAAATAGATATCTAACTGGTTGGTAAATGACACTGGAGCAACTCTTTAAAGGTATTTATGTATGTAACCCCTAACCAACCTCCTTTAGGGATCTTATCCTCTGTATCTTATTTCTAACTTCCTGTAGACAAAATAAGGGGGAGCCCAAAATTTCTCACTTAACTCAATATAAATTTAAAGCTTGTTATAGAAAACACCACTGAAGCACACAGGATTGGCTCTGTTCATGAAAGAAGGTTATCTCTTTATTTTGTTATGTGGTTGAATATAGCCCCCAGCCACCTGTTACTACTCTGCGTATAGTCATTTTGGCTGTAATCATAGAAAAATGCATGATATAAGCCAAATTTAGTTTAGGAGAAATTGATAGGACTTAGTGAAAACAGTATGTTGAGATAGTGAATTTATATTCTGCTGACTGGCTGGTGAAATACGAGTAGATATTAATACACTACTTTATCAGAAAATATAAAATGTGGCTTAAGACTGAATGGAAAAGAAAGTGCCTAACATGGAAATTTACTTAGCATTTCATTACATATTCCTGATATAAAATTATCTAAAGCGTAATGACCAAGGTGAACATTTCAATATGTTTCTAAGCAGTAAGTAAATCACAAGGTGTGCAATGAAATCTGTTCTTTAAAAGTTTATCTGAGACTATACACATTTTTGGAGTGTTAATAGCAATGTAACCTGATGTAAATTCCTTTTATACATCATGGTTTTCAGAAAAAAAAAAGGCCATATATACATGTATACACACGTGCTCTTGTATTAAACAAACGTCATCTTCACTGTCAAGAAAAAAAAACTACTTCTTACTATATCATTTTGCATGCTTTAATAAAACAAGAATGCTTTTTGTGATATGATACCCATAAAACAAGAAAATGGATGTCAAATAGATCTAATATATTATTACTTAATCAGATACATACTGTTTTGCTTGAAGAATATGTCACCTTGATAGGCTTTGAATCATGCCCAGAGCCAGTAAAGTTATGAGCTGTGTTTTAGATTCCTAAATCTATATATAAGCAGTGGTGTCACGTTCAAAAGTGCTTAAGCTCCAGCAGGAAGGGAACCACTTAACGTACAAATAAGTGATAGAACTAAAAGAATAAATTGTTTCTGATTGATCCTGCTGGGGATTATTTCCATCCTGAATGAATTAAAGTCCTTTCTTCACTTAGTTATTAATTTTTAGAGGAGGGACGTAGAGCTGGCATATGTCAGTGACCTTGGTACCTCTTAGATAACTCCTTGCTAACACTTCAGTTCCCTTGTTAGTTTAGTTTAGTTAGCCCAGCTAACGAACACGTTTTGAAGACTGTACTGGAGACTCTGCCTTACTGACTATCCCTTGCATAGGTTCAAGCATGATGCGTATTTATGAAACAAGAAAAAGAGTGAAAATGCAGAGACCACCTAATTTGCTGAACCACCTTACAGCTAGCCGCTATCGTCGTAGTCTGCACAAGAGGGTTATTCAGAGCTGCTCAGCTGTATTAATCTTTTCCAATTTTATTAGCATCTTAAGGTCTTGGGCCTCCGGCAACCTGAAGTACACCAGCTGCCTCAACATAAATTTGGCACAGTCTGCCAAGCAGAATGAGCAAAAAGATTGGAGTGGGTAGAAAAAAAAAAAGGTAGTTATGTCCTCATTTTTTAAATATTTTGAGTATAAATGCAACATACTTTACGAATATGTCAGCTGCCTTTAGCTCGCTCTCTTTTGTCATGGTAATCATTAGTCTTTTGTGGGAAAGCCCAGTTAAGTAATATAACTGACCATAGTAGCAAGGTCAGGCTAGATAGTGTCTGGTCTCTCAGGGAAGTGTAAAAAAAAAAAAAAAAAAAGACTAAGAAAAAACAAAATCCCTTTCAGTTTACACCTACAAAGCACTGGTATTTTAAAAGCTGAGTTCCCTGATTCATATTTGAATGCTTAATAACTATATGACTTCCAAAACTGCAAACAACTAGGCACACCAATTTGAAATCAACATGATCTGTGGAGAGTAGGATATTTCTGAAAGCTGGGGCAGCTGCTGTGCTGTCTCAGAAGAGCCTTATTTTACTTACTTACATATACATTCCAAGTCTAATAAGGAGGATTTTGGCATGGTCTTCCAAAATGTGAATCGTCTTCATGAAGCATCTTCTCCCCAGCAATGAGATAGCTATTTGTTGTTTCATGGTGGTGTAACCTCTGTGCCTGCCTGGAAATGCCATAAACCTGCTGGTGCTTTGAGTGGATTTGGACTGAGCATCTCCCTTAGGGTTTGGACTGGGACAACCCACTTATTTCCCCAGAGCAATCTAGTAGCTGTCAAATAACACCTTTTCATTAGCTACTGATGGGGACTGGTTATGAACTAATGACCAATAGGCGAGAAGTATTTCTTTTATCCCGCTATTAATTCTCAAAGCCAGCAAATCCTTCCATTAAAATCTTATGAATAACTTTTTTATCCTTGAAATAATCCTACTAGCACACACTCACAAACCTATATTTTTCACTTGGCGCCGTTGCCAAAGCATGTGGTTGTGTATGTGCAACTGCAAACCCTCCTGCGAGAATTTGGGAGCCTTCCAGTGGCTCTCAGTGCCTGCACTGGTATGGGTCAATGCACACAGAGCTGCATGTGCACATAAAATGCCATCTTGCACCAAGTCACTGCTGTTCAGCTGTTTAAATAGTTACCGTGGTGTTTCTTTTAAAAAGATGAATTTTATTCCCTCCTTTATTTAACGGGGAAGCTGTACAGTGGGAAAGGATAAAGACGGGGTTGCCAACCTAACCTACCTATGCTCTGCACATATTCTGCTTTGTTAGTGAAGGTGTACACTGGATAGCTGAATAAAAGTTACTGCCTTGAAGCAGATGTTAAGTTTGGTAAATGCTGAAGTTTAGCGATGCTAAAGTTTTAATGGCGGAATGGCCCAGTTCTGTCAAACGTCTCGATTTTATATCCCGTGACACACAAACCAAGCTTATTAAATCTGGGCTGAGGTAGTGACATTTCAGCAGCGGGCAGATGGCTCCGGAGCGGACGTGGAGGATGGCGCGGGGCAGGCTGCCCCGAGACTCTGCCTCCATCCCCTTCTTGACACACGTGGGTATATTCAGATGACGGCCAGCATGAGCAAACGGCTCTGTGCTCATCAGCCGTGCCCAGATCATTTTATGCCGTGGGCGATACGGCGTAAGACACTTTTTTCTCCCCTTTTTTTTCTGTTAAAGGAGCATTTGGGGCTGCTAATAACCCAGTCACTCTTTTGATGCTATCTCTACTGGCACTTGTCATCGTTCTGTGCCCCGGGTCTCCTGCTGGGCTGCAGCTTGGGTGCAGGGTGCTATTTGGAAAGTGCCAAAAAGAACAAAGCAGTTACGTATTTTTTGGTGATCCCAGTAAATGAAAATTAATTCTGTTTGACAAATGTTTGTGGCCTTATGGCCAGACGTCTGCAGGCAGGAGCTACGTGTTTTGTGACCATATTCAGTGAACTGCCCTTTTACATGCTAGAAATAGATACAGAGGCACAGTGCAACCAGCTAAGGCTACTGATGTTAGTCTGTTCAAAAGCAGTGATGTAAAATCTGTAAATGTTACCTCTGCTAATATTAGTGGTATATATGGTTGGTATCTGTCACTTTGGAGCTGCTAGGCTGGACTTGCATATGTGGCCAGACTAGGAATGCTAGCTCAGTTAAAGCTGAGTTAAAAGCTCAGTTAAAGCTCAGTTAAAATTGAGAAAATAAATAAAAATTAAAATAAGAAAGGCAAGACCACCACGTCTTCCCCCAGAAGATTTTCTGTGTGAAATTCTGAACAATTTTGATTTGAATAATTTTTTTATCCTGGCAGGAATTTATGCCATGTTCGACATTGTTTTCTTCTTCACTTCTTGTTCAGAACCATAGCTGTATGATATATATTAAAAAAAGAAAGTATACAGCATTGCATACTCCTTTCACCACTGCACTGTTTGGTTGGCAGAAGCCTCATGCTTTGTGACTTGTGGTGAGTTTAAGACATAGAGGCCCAGAGAAATTTTTATTAAATAATACATTCCTACCTCCCATGAACATTCATTTCTGAAAGTATGTCAGTGTAAATGACAGTGTAAATGATAAGGCTGCTGGTTTCTCTACCAGGATGCTCTCTTGGAAAGTTGCCTTCTATCTTGGTTTTGATAAAAACCTGGTCTTGATAAAGCTCTCGGTGCGCTGCAGAACTTTTCCCTCTATTTTACTGTCTTTAAAGCAGTTCCCTGGAGGAGAATCCTGAGACTCCGGAGCAGCCATAATCACGAGCAGACCTTGTTATTGCTCCTCTGTCAGCTTGTGGGAGAGCGCAGGATGTGCGCAGGGTTCGGATATCTATTTCTAGACCACATAGCTTGAGAACGTGTCTGTGAAGCAGCACTCA
>NW_010584388.1:745918-778079 GCF_000705375.1 Tinamus guttatus | reverse complement strand
CACTGTTTATTCTGGAAGCCCTTCACCTTAGAACACAAACCGCAGCAGCCAGGAATAAACTGGTCACAGGTAGCTTACTGAATAGCTGATGGTGTTTGAGTATCAGTCTAGGCTAATCCAATATTGTTGTTTTCTTCATGGAAAGTAATGACAGCTGGTGGATCTGTTCCAGCGCTTTGTGCTGACACTCACATAGTGCAACTTTAGTGGCTTGATCATTTCAGTGACAAATGTGCTTTAGGATTTGCCTGCTCTTTTTTACCACTATTTCTGCGTTTTACTGACATTTTGTCATAGCATTGGTCACTGTCTTAAAAAAATACCTTTTCTGTTTCTGTTATGTTTTATGGTTGACAAAGCTCTGACTTTGGACAAAATCTTGCTTCTTCTGTTAGAATAAAAATGTTTTCTATTTGTGTTCCTTCATTTTTAGTGACTTCATTGTCAGACATTTGGTCACATTATTAACACATGCTTTTCTCATTCCCTTCTCTGTTTGTTATTGAGGATGACTGAGCGTGACTCCCTTCCCTGCCTGTTTTAGCCTGGGTCTGTATAATGCCTGTCCAGAAAAGTAGCTTGTAGTTCCAAGTTCACCCAATTCCCTTCACAGTATTCATTGCAGTGGATTTCTGCCACTTCCTTAGCTCGTGAGCATTGACAGGGTTGGATGCATTTTTTTCCTCTCAGTCTACAGATCTGCAGCTGAAGTAGCTGACCGCAGAACTTACTGTAACACTTTAAACATTCATATTTACTTAGGCGAAGTCCAGTGATAACAGTAATTGTTTTTCTGTAGCGCCTGGAATTTTGAAATCGTAACTGCACATGATGGCTCCATGGTGACCCACTGTTCAAATATTTTTTTAACTCTTTTTTTTTTTTCTTAAACAGGGACGCAAGAGCGAGGCAGAGAAGTACTTTGTGAAGGCTATTCAGCTGGACCCTACCAAAGGCAACTGCTACATGCATTATGGTAAGGTTCAGAGAGGACACGGGGTTTCCACATGTGTTCCAGGCTTGCTACTAGTCACCCAGAGTGATGAAAGATTTGAAAAGTGCTACTGGCAAAATACCTCCTTTAAAGGGAAAGAAACTAATCTACTGTGTATAACTTCATTTCAATTTGTTAATCACTGCAAAGGGAGAGGAAAGAGGAAAATTTTCATATTTTAAATTGCTTTTCTCCTGCGAGGAGAATTTCAGCATTGCTGCCTCTCTGGGAAAGAAGGAAGGTGGCTATGGCTGTACGTCAAAGCTTCAGAGCCTGGAATTATTATTAACTGTGTTGGCCTTGCTTTGCTTCTGCTGGTGGGTGGGCAGCTAAAGGTTATACTTAGAGTGCATCAGCTCTGTACGTGCAGACGTCTGCTTTTTGTTGAGTGTTTATGGGCCTTGCGTCTGTATCCTTTCCAGCATCTTCAGAGCTTGCAATAGATAAGTATTATAAAAGGTTTTTAACAAGTTGGCTATACCTCTGTCATACTCAGCCACTAATGTGCTTAAAGCACACAGCTAATTTGAAGGTATCTTTATAACTTTGGATTGCTTTTGCTGGATGTGCAAAAAAATACTTCCAGATGTGATAAGTCCCAAGGTACCAAAAATATTTAACTTTAAGGACTAATTCTTACTGTATTTTAAAGCTGATAATAGACAAATCTAAAAATGCAAGCTACGTACTCCCAATTGAAAAATATAGAAAGAAGGAATTAATTTCATCTTAGTTAAAGAGGAAGGTGGGGAACCACAGGCACACTATATATATCTTTGTATATTGTTTTAATTTCCTCTTCTGGTTCCAACTGGTAAATGTAAAATAAATGAAAAGGAGTGGCCAAAAGGGAAAACGAACCTCACATAATAACTGGTTTTTACTTTGTGTGATTTCTTCCTCAAAACTGCTGGTATGTTGGCTTTATATTTGGTTCTATCCTGTGTTAGCCTTCCACGATAAGTGCATGAAACATGTTGTGGTATTTAAACAAGTGTAGTTCAGTGTTGCATTTCTCTTACTTTGTATTAAGGTTGTTGCAAGTAGTGACCTTGTCTCTCTGTAGATTTGGTTTGTGTTTCCAATGTGGTACTAAAATCTGGTCCTGCAGGGCTGAAGACACAGAAGATTCACTGTGCCAGGCTCTGGAGCTCTGTCGTGAAATACTTCACACAGGCAGCTTTATGGAATTTAGATGAAACTTTTGATTGCACAAATTGCGATTAGCTCACTGGATTCAGCAGTATTACTCCATGTTTATGGCAAAGGAGTTGTGAGGAGGGAATGATTTATTAATGCTTGGTTTAGATGTGTGTATAGTATAGTACAGGTGAGCTCAAAACCTCATCACTTTAGGCACAGAACTTCAGAACTTTGTAAAATTTGAAATTAATTATTTCGACTTTTTTTTTTTACCTCCCTCCCACCTGTTTCCTTGTATTTGTCAGGAATCTGTAGAGTTTGTGTCCAAGTACATTCCGATTATTAAAGAGAAATCCCTAGTGAGCATTTTTGGTAGGTTTTATCCCCACATCTCATGAGCTTATTTTAGCAGCTTGTTACAGGTACAGTCTGCATCCTATATGCCAAATGTGAAACCACAGGGAAATATGTCCATATTCCTCATGCACATCTAAAAGATTAATTTTTTTTTCTCTATATATGAAGATATTGGAACAGGGAATAATATAGTTGGCATCAGCCCTAAAAAAACACATACCTCAGAGCATAGCCAGATAGAAAGAGAGCTCAGCTGTGTGTTGATGGCGTAGCATGGATATATGGACCAGAGATACTATTCCAAGTGCACATATATGCTCACACTTGTAATTCCTGCTCCCAGGATGTGCAGATGTTCTTTTTGACATCTAACCTTTGGGATTTTATTATTATTATTATTATTTGAGCTATCTGGAATATCTGGCTGTATATTATATCTTTTAAGAGGCTTACACTTGTATTTTAATGTGCTTTAATTCAGACAAAGCTATCCTTAGAAGATGGGAGTTGCTGCAGCAGTCAGCTTATTTGGTCGCGTGGAAATTTGGAGAGATGAGAACAGCTTCGTGATTGCTCTCGTGATCGGGCTAACAGCACCGCGGCCCATTTCTCTGATGAAGCCAGCGTTACAATCAGTTTTGTATAGATAATTAGCTGGCTGCGGGTTTGGGGTTTAAAACAGCGTTTCTCGCACTCATTATGCGCGGAGACGTCTGCAGGGAGCAGAGCGAGTGGGAAGCTGAAGGGCTACAAATCCCTGCACGCTGCAGACATGCTGCCACTCGGTTAGACATAGCGAGAAAGGGCTGTTGCTATAGTGACCCCCCAAGAGAGCGCCCAGGCCGGGAGGCAGCCGCCTCGCAGGCCCAAAATGCAGGCAGCTGCTCACCTGTGCACCGCTTCCCCCCTTTTTATTCTCTTTTTTTCTCTCTTTTTTCCTTTTTTCCCTTCCCTATTATATGCCAGTTATGTGAATATCTGAACTTTGCAAGGAGCCATTATATTGTGAATTATACAGATGAAGGAGGAAGCAGAAAAATATGACAGAGGGAGGAGTGCATAAGTAGGATTCTTACGTGATTTCTTCTCTTTAGTTTTCTGGCGATTAAAAGCTAGTTTTGGGAGAGCATACAATTTTTAAGAATCAAACCAATGCAGCAGATGATTATTTCAGATAGGAGATCTGAATGTTCCTATAAAGTTTAGGGTTTTATCTGGGTATTTTCAATACATATTCTCTTATGGAAGGAAAACTTTAAGGTGAAAAATTTTAAATAAAGCAAGTTAAGCTTAGTAAAAACTTTTTTTTTTTTTTGTCCATCTTGATTTTCACTGAAGAAGTCCCTTCAGAATATCTCACCCGCTTCTATTCAGGATATGCATTTAATTAAAGCGTGTCATTTGGGATCCTGCAGGACCAAGGTGGCTTTTGTCATTAATACAAAACATTTGGTATCTGCAATGTGGTACGGAACACACAGTGTGGAATTGTGTCAGTTGCCTATCTCGTCTGACAGGCACTTTACTTCTAACTTAGGACTCAGCTTCTAACAGGAACTCTACTTCTAACTTGGGTGCCTCGATTAGATGCTTATGTCAAAATGGGATGAATCCAAGTGACAATCTGAGAATCCATAGAGAGATAACTATCAGTTAATCCGTTCCAAAGGAATTCTTGTAAAAATATTGTGAAGCCACCATGGCATTGTATAGAAATCAAAGGGAAACTAGTTTTATAATTTTGCATCACTTTCTCATGCATGTGAGAGAATGCCTTTTAAAAAGTAACACATAACACATGGTTTGGATTGGAAAAAAACATCTCAAAGAGTCAGTGACTCACATTTGTTAACAAATAAGCCAAAGAGAACATTGGGGTGTCCTGTGAGGCCAGAACAACACAGTTATGTCCCAGAGATTATTTGGTTTTGGATATGCTAGTGACCACCCACAAAGGATATGGTGATTTCCCATTTCAATCATCTACACTGAACCTAACTTCAGTAAAATTAAAGATTTTGTATAATTGTCAATGTACAGGGATAAGATGACTTGCAACAGTGGAATGCAGAAGTGCAAATCACTTTGAAAAGAAAGACATTTTTCAGTATCTTACTGAGATTCCTGGTAAAGAGAGATGTAGTCTAGTTGATTTTGAAGTTGTGAGATGCTTTACGTACTACCTACCACTTCAAAACAAAACAAAACAAAAACAGATCTCCTTTTCCCCCTTACCAAGATACAGTGGAATTTCACTAGCAGAAGTGCCTTGCTTTCCTTGATTTCCTTCGTAATTTGCCATTGAAAAGAAGCTGTTGCTACCATGCCTTTTAACGTGTGTGTAGTAGCCACTTTCCAATAAAATGAAAACTGAAAAAAAAAAAAAAAAAAAGAAAAAGAGAAAGCGGGAATGAGATATCAAGATCAGAATGTGTACAGAGATCTTCATGGTAGTAATGGCTTAATCGGAATGGGAAAGCCTAGAACCCAACAGGAGGTTCAAATTAACTCTGTTTTATTAATCACCACTGAGACCTCCTTTTAAGATAGTTCCATTTGAATAATGCATTGTTTCTAATAACTCCAAATTGCTTAACAATTCTCTTTTTTCATTATAAAAATGGATTATTCTCATTAGATTAATTATGCATTTGCTTAATTAGCAATTCACATTGATCTCCTTGTTTCGTGCATTTCCACTTACAGATTTAAAACAAAGTGATAAACACCCTGTCTGATTAGGGAAGATTGAAGAGTATTAACTATACTCTCACTGAAGGCAGAACAGACTAAAATTTTTCCTGACATTCTCACTCTTTTACCTTGTTTTTTGAGTTTGTGATAATATAGAAACTGTTTTTATTTTCTCTTATTGCATGATCTTTTATATTGGTTTACGTTTTTGGGGGGGGCTGGGTTGTGCCTATCCTAAGTCTTTCTGATCATTCTTTTAATATAGAGCTTTGAGTTTATATTTGATGCTTAAATTTGCACCTTTATCTGTAAGCACATTTAAGGCATTCTGTCTCTAAAGATGTCTGCTTCACTACTACTGAGTCTCAGCTTGAAAATGTAATGCAGCTGCTGTAGTGTAAGCTTCAAAATAAATGTCATCGAAATATGTGATAACAAATTAAAAACAAAAATCTAATCTTTAAGTAGTACACTTACGTATGTTAGTGTAAGAGTTGAAATATATCCATTCGATTTTCTTCTAATGTGTGACATATTTATAATCCTTTTGTGTAATTATGTTGTTCAGAGTGTTGTAGCTGTGCCTGTCCATTTTCTGAAGATTAGCTTAGGGAAACTGTTTTTTATCACTTACATTGAGGAAATTTCGTATAAAGAAAACAGTGGAATAATGAAAAATAAATGTCAAAACACTCTTGGTAAGCAAGAGAAAAATCAGCTGTGACCTACTAAGTCTTACTGCTTTCTTGAAGACTTTTATGCAATGGAAAGAAATGTCACCAAGTCCATAGGAAGGTCAGCTTTTACCTTTGTCCATGAAGTGCATAAAACTGACTTCACAATTCCTAATTCCAGTGAATTGTTCAGTCCTGACTGAGAGGTGAGATAAATGCAGTATATGTTGAGTGATGAATAAGACAGAGTGCATAGGTCTGCTCCACTGGGAGCCCCAGATGCTGCATGGTGATTATGTATTGGGAAATTGAATTCCTTGGTGAATTGTGGTCAGAGCCAACCAGATGTAGTATGTCCATCATGAAGTCACTTTGCCAACATTCCCAATATATGCTCATGAACCTTTCAACAAAGAAAAGTGTTTTTTCTTAGGGGAGAAGGTGGGGGAGGGAAAGTTCAATTTTAAGTTTTTCTGATATTGTAAGATTAGTTGAAATACATCAGGATTTTATAGGGATACTATAAAACATAGTTACAGTCCTGAAATATCACATGTACATACATAGAGGTATGGATATCTTTGGAGGTAGGAGCCCTCTGTCTTGAGCATATAGTGCTATCAAATGAAAATCCTGATCTTGGATTATGGCTTGTAGCTCCTGTTACAATATCAACAAATATAATTCAAGAAAGACAGGATTCCTAAACATGAAGTGGGATGATAGACATAACTGACTAGCATAAAGACCTTATTCGGCTTTCAACTTCTCTGCTCCCAGAGCTCTTCAATAACTGATTTAACAAAATCTTCAGCTACTGTTAACATAGACAGTATATCTTGCTCTGAGACTGAAACTGATCAGGAAGAATATACCAGAAGCTGAACTATTCAGAAGAATATACCAATTTACTCTCTAGTTTGCTCCTTTTGGCAGCTATGAATAACTGTTTAATGAGCACAGAAAGAAATGTGTGCATAAATTGTCAGGTCCCTTTTGCTGCTCTCGAGGCTGTTGCTATCACGCAACATTAGAATGAGATTATTATGAACCACTGTAATAAGTATTTAGTCCAAACTCCCTTTAGAACCAGTCACTTATCTGGAATGTAGTGGAGTGTTTCCAAGCAAGCTAGGTCACTGACCCTAAATACTGTGGAATTTTCATGTTTCTGGTTCTTCCCTTGAGTTTATCCTTAAATCTAATCATTCTGACATCCTTGAATATATGGTTGACTTTGCTTCCTCAGCACAATATACTAGACTGCTTGAGAAATGTGGTATCAAAATTGTAGCTTGGAGACAGTGCTAGAAATGTAGCCTTTTTTTTTTCACTTCCATGTTGCCAAGATGTGGGGGTTTTGTGGATGCTGAAAAAGCTCCCAGGGACTGCTTTGTTAATGATCGTGTATTTTGACCAATGAGTACCATCTCATTATGAAGATTTTTGAGGAGATAGCATAGAAGGGCTACAAGATGTTGGCTGAATACTTCTTTCCATCCAAATGTTTCTTTTCCAAACCTTATACATCACCAGGTGTCTGGAGAATGGAATAGGGTCCAGAATCTTTGTAAAATGTGCGGTCCTCTGTATTATATGTTTTCATCATCAATCTTATGTTTTACTGAGAGCGTCCAGTGGTCCAGATCCAGATGTGGTCACAAGTTCAGTCACTAAGTTGCAAAGGCTTGTAATTTATTTTTTTCTCTATTATCCATGGTTGTGCTCTGGATGTCTTCCAATGGTATTTTTAGCACAGCAACAGATAGCTTTTTCAGACAAAGAAAAGGGCTAATAGGAAAGACCTTTCCAGATAGTGCGGATAGATAGTGGTATTGAAGGACCCACTGGCTTGGGTAGCCTTTCTACACGTTTTTATTTGTAAAGACAAATAAGGACTGTAGGGACAGCCCTTTCAGGAAGAAAGCTAGAATGCAGCTTAAACAAACAGAAAATGGCATAAAAGGAGTAGTAAATCCAAATGGAACATTGCTACCATCTAGGTCATCCTGGCATGAGTTCCCCTTGCCCTTCACAAATCCTCCATATTCAGCAAGAAATTGTCTGAACAGACCTTGAAAGCCGGATCTTTAAGCAAACACTCCCTTTTTCTGGGAACTGGTCATTCACAGCCAATGAATCTATTCTGAAGCCCTCAAAGGAAATAGTTAAATGAGGTCACTTGTGTTGACTTGGCATCTTGCGACATTTGTTCATCCCTTGAAAAGCTTTGGATATAAACTCAGACAGGGCCTTTCCTCTAATTCCTTCTACAGAAAGCTATTCACACTCTGTTCAGAGAACATCTCTAGTAACATCTGTTCTTTTTCTCTTGGCCGCCACAGCGGAGCTGGCAGTGATGGTGGCTTCAGTGGTGGTTCTGCTCCAGCCAGTCTGATGTGGTTCAAATCTCAAGACATCTTTTAGCCATCTTGTGTGCCTCAAAGATAGGCACAATGCATTTAGGTCATACAAAACTCGATTCTGATTTTGGTTTCTGTCGCAACTTGAAAATGCTTTGAATGCACTATTAGAGGTTATTACAAACGGATCAGAAAGCTGAGTCTGTGGTCTTCATATATCCGGTTCTCATGTTAATGTAGTTTTTGAGTCAATACCATGGAAGAACCTTATTTGAAGAGGATAAAAGAGAAGATGCAGAAGCTTACAAATGCATGTCTATTAAAAGAAGCAAAAATAAAAGAAGCAAATGCTAAATATTGACTATTGTGGGATTAGATTTTTTTTCTTTTTATTCAGAGGGCAATTTGTTCAGGTCTACTTAGATTAATAAAGCTATCATGACAAGAATGCAAATTTTGAGGTTTGAGTGAGAGCAGAGAACATTCTGAAAACATTCAGACTTGTTCTTTTGAAAGAAGTTGCAGCAAGATACACTATTTCAACAATTCACTTTGTTCTGGTACAAAATACTGTTGAATTTTTGCCAATGAATAAAAGAGAAAGAAACTTCAGAAAGATTAGTGCAAGTACATTTTTATTTAGTGAAATAAAGGATTAAGTAGTGTCTATAGTAAATGGTTTGCCCATTCTAGATGAATGCACAAATGTCCTTGTGCTCTGAAAAATTATTACATGCACGTGTATCCCATTGTGATAAAACAGCAGGGCTACCTATTCAGATTTAAGACTTTTAAACTGGTGTTGGCACAAGACAATAAAATGTGTTATAAATGTTCATATATATACAGAATAGAGAAGTATACGCTTTATTTTCTGTAGATTATTTGTTAAAAAACTTGGACAAAAGACTAGAATGAGTTGGTTTTTCTCAGCTCCTGCGAACTCTCAACTATTTTTAAATTTTAATTTAAAATACTTTCCTTGTTTTTGAGAGACAAGGAGATTGTACATACTGCCTCGTTTTTTTTCGTATTAAATGCAAACCCCAAAATATTGATAATTCAGAAGAAAGAGCAGGTGTGAAAAAGACTGTAGACTTCTTATGCTATTTTTAGTGCTTAGATATCTTGGAGTTCAGGGAAAAATACCTAAGAGGCTAGTAAAGTATTGACTCAGTTCTGTGTTGTCAAAGGTCTTTAGGAATGCTTGGCCATGCATTTACACTCATGTCTGTGCTATCTAGCAATACAGGTAGAAAATTCTCTTAATAAAGTAGTGAAGTGCCAGGGAGCAAAAAGCGTGGTTGAAGGTCATATCCGAATCTGTATCGTGTATCTCCCATTCCCATTCTATAATAATAATAAGACATTCCTTGAAGGAGGAAAATCTGTAAGGTTTCAGAGCTTCCAAAAGGCTGTTTTCTCCAAAGTTGATTCTGATTCAAATAAGCAATCAATTTATTATATTTTATGAAGCTGGTAAGAATTGGAGTAATGACATCTACTGTAAAAAATCTTTGAGTGTGTATGGGGCAGTGTCTTGTAAATCACCCAGTTTTCCAGCTTACTGCCAAAGGAGAAAATCTTGAACATAAATTTAGCCCCACACAAGTGGGACTGATGGATCAAGCCCTTCTGATCCTCTTTCAGTACCCTGCCAATATTCTGCCATGTTAGTGCTCTTCTCTTGGCAAAACACATCTTTACATCCTTGACAGGACAAGTTCAAAAGTCTGCTCCTCGATGAACGATGTGTAGCACTTACCCATAAATTGACAATCCAGTTCATTCACGCACAGATTTATTATATCATATTAAAAGGAATGGTGGTTAATGTGTTTGAAATGGAGCATCTCTCCTTCAATCAGGTTTAGATGTGTGAGTAAAATTGGTGTGTGTTTCAGGAGCACCTGGCAGTTCTCAATGCTTGACAGGAAATTTGCACCTGTACTCTCAGGTGTTGACTCTGCAGCTAAATCTGGGCCCAGATAAGGTAGCCATCAATTATATTTGTAGGTCATTAAATTAAGGAAATGTTTAATCAGCAGTTTCCAATTAAATTTCTTGTATTCTTGCACTCAAGACATAAGAGCAGGGCAATTATGCAGGGCTCCCCTCTTTTGTTTGCATTCAGGATTGTGGAAGGGGTTAGGTTTGAAGGATGCTACAGCTGGTGTTGAGAGGCTGTCAAATATCATCTACTACCTACCCACTCAGCATGAGTTAGTGCCATCATTATTGACCACCAGTATAGGAGAGAGACTTGTTTATGGTAGTACATATTCCTGGATTTTTTTTTTCCTTCTGGAGGAGTGAAGGAAGTTATTGCACTTGACTGGTGTTATGAAATAATTGAAATTATTATGGGTTAACTTCAATAATCCTGTAGTAAGGGTGCTCCTTTAATATGTTATACAAAATGATAATCCTTTTACAGAGACACTTTTATGAGGCCTAACAGTAATTGGAGAGTGAATTTCTGATTTTAACAATTTAAAACATTAAGTTAGAGTTATTACTAACATTTCAGATGTGTCCACATAGACTAATAGTGTAGCTTGTTCCTAGAAAAGCAATTAACAAGGATCAGCTTTTCGCTGCAGCATACTGCAGAACAGTTGCTTCTATGGAAAAGTAAATTGGAAAAATGAAGAGTTGCTCTAAGATAGCTGTTCCAAAAAGAAAATATTGCTCTAAACTAGACTTCTAAACAAGATTCTTCTTCTTCTAGATGTAGAAATCTAATTATTTTTGGTAGTATATTGATCTTAGAGGTGAATTCTAACATCTTTACAGAGGTCTAGTTCTGTTGCTTAAGAGTACTTGTAAACTGTTAATATTGGTTTGAAATATTGGTCTTGAGTTCCCAAGAATGTTATTTATTTGAGAAATTACATTGGTTAAACTAATAAGTGAATTTAATAAGTGAACCTTGAGTCAAGGAGCTTTTTGATTATGTCACATAATGTAAATTGCATTAATTATGTGAGGTAGTTATAAGTTATAAGGTATAAGTTATGGAGATAAGGTAAAGTCTTTGTCTGAAGTTCAGTGCTGAAATATATTTCATACTTAAAAGCAGAAGTATTGTTCTAGAGATGCTAAAACCCTTGAATAATTTTGATTAGAGATACCACTGAGAGAATCGTTCCTCCCTATCTCCCCAGGGAATTAATAGCCTATTGACCAGTTTATTTGTAAATTTGAAGCTGTGAATGGTTTTTCCTGAATGAAGTTTATAGATTTTGGCAGAATGATCTTGAGGATTCACTGAATCTCTAAGTCTGAAAGGTTATGTCCTCTTTTGTCCCCCTTGCTGGATGTATAAAGAGCACATCCACTTACTAGTGACTCATTCTGCTAATCGAGTGCTTTCACTAACAAGGAAACCTTCTTGTTAGCAAGTTAAGGTTAGTTTCCCATGAACCTAAAGATTAGGGATACTTCTTTAGTTCACTTGTTAGCAGGCAATTAATGAACAATTGATCAAGCTTGTTTTAAAGATTTTTGTTTAAGAAAAAAGATAGGAATTCAGCCCAAATTGAGAGATACAGATTACCTGTTGAAAGTGGTAGAAGTACTTGTGTGAGAGAGGATTTCTTCTACATATAGGAATATTGAGATTCATATTGGAGTTTGCCCAGCTATATAGCATAGCCTGATGTGGTATGTCAAAGAAAAAGATATATAGCTTTTGTCTACTTTTCTTTCTCTTCCTAAGAGACCTTCATTAATGACTGAAGCAATGCCTTCTAATTTGGAAGACAAATTAATTTCTCATGACCCAAACTTTTAATATGTTTTCTCTTTTGTTATTGTTTTTGTTATTCTGTGTCAGAAAGCCTCTTTGGAAATAATCGTTTTTTGGTAAACAAGATCCCAGCATCCTAATGCATGGAAGGGTGGCATATATCTGAGTATGGTTATAACTATAGCAAGCAAATATTATACCACGAATGCAGAAAGGCACGTGAGTGTTTTCCAAGACATTTTGCAGATCTGAATAGCAAAGACATAGGTGACTGAGAAAATCTTCTATCTCTTGCCAAATTGAGATGTATTCACGGAGAAAAGGAAAAGCTAGTAAAGCATTCCTTCATTGCCTTTAGTATTGAGATAATGAACATATGCGCAGAAGGACTGTTCCCAAGCTCCACTGGATTCACTGTGCCTCTACAGACCTTGCTGGCTCCGGTTAAGTAGATTCCTATCTCATATAATTAACAAGGAAGATATGAGCCTAGGAGGGCGAAAGAAAAAATCTCTCCCTGCGCGAGAGGAGGTCATTTGCTCATGGACTGTTGTTCCTCAAGAGGCTTGTGGCCAGTGGTGGCCTTGATCATTCATGAATGATCCCGCTTTGTAGACTAAGATGAAAAAGGAAGGATGAGATGCTGGAAGGTATAATCACCGTACTTTAAGATAGCTTTTTCCAAATGTAAGATTATGTAGAGGCAGAGGCTAGACAGCTGAAAGCCTTTGAAAGTTCCTTGATCCAAAAATAACACATTTTTGAAATTAGGTGCGAAAAAATCATTATAAGGAGCAGAACTTGAGCACCTTCCAAAGTGTCTTTTTCTTCCTTAATGGAAAACTCATTTTTTATAGAGTTTTATGCATTGCTATGTGTTTTTCTTTTAAAACTACTGTACATCAGTGAAAGTTTGGTTAACGCTTAATTATTCATTCCTTTCAGTTTTCACTTGGTTTAAGGATTGATGTCATTAGGGAAATGTCCTCCTTTTTTCTACATTTGGCTTTTCATATCTGTTGTTACTACTTTGTAAAAATACAGTCACTTGATATTAGCCATCTTCTATTTTTGAATTAACACGGAATGTGATATCCTGTAAGAACAGCTGTGGGAAACTTGTAAAAAGCTGCCTGTTGTGAGTCACTTAGTGCTAATGAAATAAGTGGTAAAATAGCAGCTCATCATGGTACATGTATAATAATAATTCTACAGTAAAGTATCCTTTATAATCTAAAGCTGAAGAAATTACTTTCCCAGCAACCACCATGTTAAACTCGGTAAAGATTGCCAAGTGCACTTTAATAAAACAGAAATGTTGCCATGTTAATTTAGTAATTCAGAAGGTATAAATATTAAGGTTCTGTCAAGTGGTGGTTGCTACATTTGTACAATATGAATGATCATATTAAGTAATATAGTAAAGTTACAGTTTTACTGCATCTAAAGCAACCTGTAGTGCAGTGTTGTCCTCAGGTCTGAACTTGCAGCTAAGCACAACCTAGACCTAAAGAATAAACTCAGAATATGGACCATTCGGTTGCCTTCTCTTCATTCCTTTCAATGTAGGTGACTCTCAGTTGTCTGGCTGTACACACAACAGCTCATCATCCCCGTTCAGGTAAATGGTAGCAATGATGGCAGAGAGGTTTCCTGCCTGCAAGAGCACACCTGGGAGTTTTCGATAAATAATTGAATAATTGAGGCATTTTTGTATAAAACGTAGATCACATCTTCGAGCAATTCTCAGGAACCCCTGCTGGGGAGGAAGAAAAACAGCACAAAAATCAAGAAGTCAGTCAGCTCCCATTTAGAAAGAAGAGTATCTGAGAAGCAGCCATACTTTCTTCCCACTGGTATTATAAAATGTGATTTCTTGAAAAATTGCAGAGTACTCTCCCAGTAAAATGCTTTCCCTTCGTATGGCAACATGTAGATTTGCACGTCTCTGCCATGATCATTTTATCTGAAATAGTTACAAATGGAATTACAGAGGGAAAAGAAATTGATATAGTAATTTAATTCTGTTTTACTTTCCTGACTCATTCTCATCAGTTTGCTTACCAATTTTCTGTCATTTCCTTTTGAATTGCTTCTTGTTACTGAATTCTGTCAATGTCTGAAGTTATAGGAATATAGGAATATAACTTGTATTTGTATGCACAACCTAGAAGAATTTGAGAATCTGCTAACTGTCATAAAGTTTAGATTATTTGATTTTTAAGTAATCTATGTCATGTATACTGTTTATTCTCATTTTGAGATTTGCTGTTAAAATGAGAGTACAGTTTTGTGTGGACTGTTTTATTTTGTTTCATTTTCCTTGAGGAAGTGAAGGTGAATGTACAGGCAGAGGGCAATTTCTTAAATATCAGCCTTCTTAAAGACTAGGGCTATTGTTTTTTGAAGGCTGAGTTGCACTGTATCATTTTCACTATTCATATATATCTTCTGCAAATATTGCAGTTATTACTGGTCATATCTAATGCATATTTTTTCTTTTTTTTTTTTTAAGTTGTTGAAATACAGAGCAGAGCAAGAAACAAACACCAAGCCTTGGGCAATTGAATTTTTTTCCCTAGTTATACTGTCTGAAGTATTATTTGCCATTTTTTCTGTCAGTTCATGTTCGCATACTCTATTGCAGGTCAGTTCCTCCTAGAAGAATCCCGCCTGATAGAAGCAGCTGAAATGGCAAAGAAAGCAGCTGAACTAGATAATACAGAATTTGATGTTGTTTTCAATGCAGCCCATATGCTCAGGTTAGTGCTTTTACATCTGCTTTATTTGATTTTCTCCCTTCTTTTCGGGGAAGTCTTTACAGTCTTTGCTTACACAGAGCTTTTTAGACCCCGGTGTCTGTTTTGAGTCGTTCATTAGTAGCAGCTAGGTAAAAAGAAATGGAGTGAAACTTTTGCACAGTTTAGCACTGTCTATTTTTAATGTTCTATGTGCTGACTCGTAATTTATTACCTTGGAAATTTCTGTTGTTCACACAGAAGTAATCCTTTTTGCTTGCATATGAGAACGAGTATTCTGAAGAACCTTCTGCAGGATTTCCTTTCACCTGGTTTTTAAAGATTTAGGGCACATAGCAACTGCAAATAAGGGACTGTAATTCTGGTCTGGCTTTTACTAGATAATATTGAAAATATTGATTTTTTATTATTATTAACATGAGTTGGAACACTATGATAATTAGAAACCCAAATAGTCTCAAGCTAACGATAACTTTGACACACAGGGCCAATTAATGGTATTATCAGAATCTATGATTTAAAATGTAGTCTTCTGTTCTCTTATCTGAAGAGAATAAAATTGCAGGCTATTTGCTTTTGCAGCTGACGCACCTGGATATTCAGTAAAATTAAGTTTCTGCCTGAGCAGTATCATTAAACCCACATTACAATAATAGGTATCCACAAAGCTTTTTCCTAGGATAACTATCTAATTATTATCTATTGTATACTTAACAGGTATGAGAACACTTGATTTCATTTAGGCTGTATCTATATTTAGAAAATGCATGAAAAAGGAATAAAAATTATACTTCATTAGCACAAAGCTCTTCTTGGAATTGTTTCTCTAATGAAGATCTCTTGCTTGGCTGTTTATACTTTTAACATTTAAGGTAGAAAATAATGGCAAAAGAAAATGGTATTGAAAATAAGGAAGAATCAGCTTCCGCTGAGTGACCTACATTTCAGAGTGAAGGTTTCTATACCAGGATTTTGAAATAAGCCCTAAAATGCCCTTTGAGAAAAAACTCTTACATTAGAAATGAAACCAAGACAAAAGGTTTGCTGGTAAACATTTTGTCAACCTCCAAGAGATATATAAATTATTTAAAAGATTCTTCCTTTTCTCCTGATTGTATTCTAAACATTATCTCCTCAAAATAGTGTTCATTAAAATCAAACATTTATGTTAATGAATCAAATTCATAGAAATAAGCATGGCAAATTACACATGAAAGCCTGAATCCAGGAGGGTTTAGAGTGATAGACTCCTATGGATTTCACTGGTGAGAAGTGGAAGATGGTTTAATTGTATACAGTGGTTTTGGTTTTTAAAACATACTGGAGTAGATCTAGTAAAAAGGTTGATCAGTACCGTTTTGAAATGCAGTTTAATACATCTCTCACTTGCTCTGCGACCACTGAATGAAGTACATCAGATCTGGAAGGCACATATATTTTTATCTATGCGAATGAGTATTTTTTATTCACTCCTAGAGCCGAATCTGTGCCTCTGTGTATGTTTCAGTCACAGCTACTCTGCTTGATCTGTTTGGGATCGGAGGTTTAGGAGGTTTTAACCAGCACTGAGCTCAGTGATTCTGAGTTGTGCTCTGTATTTTATTTAATGCTAGGCACAAATCAAAAACTTAAAAAACAAAGAAACAACCCCCCAGAAACAAAACAAAACAAAAAAAAAACTTTCTGTTTAGTTCAACTGATGCTCCCTTAGGATTCCCAGTTGGTCTAATTTTTCATTTCAATACTCAGTTTTCTTTGTGAAGGATCCTAATGTCTCCCTAATGTCTTCCGAATATTCTCTCAGAGTCTCAACTTGTTTCGATGATCTAGCGAGAGTCTGGGTGGCAAAGTTAAGCTCAGTGCTGCCAAGTATTTGCCAAAGACCACATGTATTATGATCTGGCCGATTGTTGCTAAAAAACTATGATCCTAAACAAAGATCCTGGCTAATGTTTCTGCCTGCCTTTGTTCACTGTTTTATTTTGCAATTTATTCAACATATTGTTTGCATATTAGCCACTGGACAAACGGAGTGTATATTCATATGTTAGTACAGAGCAGCTATAAATCCCTCATAAGTTTGTGGGACTTCAAATAAAGCTGATTTTCAGGATATTTAGACTGGAAGAGAACTGAGATGATTCTGAAAGGAAACCAGATATACAGGATACAAGTATGGAAAAACAGGGAAGGGATTAGACAGACTGGCATAGAGTGATGCAGCTAGAGGTTATGGTATGGGTGATGGGAAAGAAAGATGCTAAAAATGTTACATGAAAGCCTCAAATTATTAAATACAGTAGTTTAATGTAGGCATGAAGTGCCAGAGAAAGCTCTAAAAACCACATGGCAAGTAAGAATTTTGAATGGACTGCGCGTCTGTGAGGAAGAAAAAAAATCACATGCCAATAGTTGCCAAGGCAGCAAAATGAGTTAACTGTGGGGAGAGAGAAGGGATAAATTTTTAAGATGTGTTTTGGATTAAGAAGAGACAGAAATTGGAATTGATCTGGATGATGAGCAAGGTGTCCAAAATGACAGGAAGGTAATAACAGGAAAGAATTTTTTGAGCAATTTCTAACAATTCTTGCAGACCAAATATTCTACCAAGTGATATACTGCTGAATTAGAAGGGTGTCAGCTTTCCCTCCTATCATATTCCCATTTCCACCATTATCCCAAGGAGCATCGCATGATTTAGAAATGTGCAGACATTACTTCAAAATTGCAGACAAAGCCTGTAGAACTGTGTTAGAACTGCTTTAGATCGAGAACCATCACAGCCTGTTTCCAAGAATGATTTATTTTTATACTCTAGTGCTAAAATATTTTTTATTCCTTTACTGTCTAATCAAAGCTTTTAAATTAAAATGCAATCTAAATAAATATTCATTTATTCAGTTTTGAAAAGTATTGAACAAAGCATGGATTGTGTTTCTTATTCCTTTTTTTTCTTTCCCTTAAGTTTGGAGCAGAATTAAGTGTGTCAATAAGCAATAGCTCGTTTTATACATAGCCTGTTCTTAGTTTAGCAGGCACAGAAAACAGACTTCTACTCCTTAGGTCAGATTCTCCAACACTGTTTACATCCTGTCTTTGTGACAAGTGAATTGAAGAAAAAGTAAAAAAGGAAAAAAGGATTAGTTCAGCTCGCATCATTAAGGGACCCTCCCTGCTCTAATTACACAAACATGGTTATTAAGTTCTTGCACTGCTGACTGCTGTTGAAGCCTGATAACACAATGCCAGATGAATCAAATCATGAGCAATAGAAGTGAGATGTGGAATGAATGTAATTAATTTCTTTACAACAGTCTCGTAACTTATAGCTTGTACAGAACTTGATGGTAAAAGTTGTTTTTTTGCACCATATTTGCCTTTCAGACAACTTCATTCCAGGATCACGTTGCTGTTCAAACACTTCTTTAAACAGTAATAGGCTGTGTGTGTGTGCTACTTTTGTAGTATTTGGTCTGCTCTTGCTTATAGCTTCAGTTTTTGAAGCCTTTCAGGAAAGCAGCTTGCACTTTAATGGAATGTAGAGAAGCACATATTTGAAATCCTTGATGATAGCTGTAGCTCTAGTGACTAAGAGGAATTCCATATTAGGAGTGCTAATTTTCACTTAGATAGATTTCTTCTGGTCTAAGGCGTGATTACTTTTAGAATGAGGCCTGGCAATGCAGTGGAATCCCTGTACTAATTAGAGCCAAAGAGCTTAACATTGTCTCCAAATGAGAAGCAGCATGAGAAGGAGAGCTTGGCTTAAAAGCACATTTTGTAGGAATAATTGGGTTCTTCCCACTTTGGGAAGACAATGGGTTGCTCTGGGCAGCACCTGTATTTCATGGAGTTATTGCACATTTATTGGCTGTTCGAAAGGAGAAACTTAAACTAGAGTCATACAACATGATATGGCCTTTATTTTCCTTTGAATTTCTCCTGGAGCATGAGGGCTTTCCAAATTGCACGGTCCATTTGAACATACAGTGTGATCACTGATTGTCATAGGCATAAGTTCACCCTATGTTATTGCCTATGCAGTTTTAATTCATTCTATGTCTGTTTAAATGTATACATGTATGTATATGCACATAGTAGTCTTTATAAAATTTTATTACTGTTATAAAACAGAAATGCTGGCTAAGGACGTGTGTGGAATGATTATGGATTAGTTGTGACTCAAAATTTTCCATTAAGAATCAAAATTCTGTATTTTAAAATCAGTACTTCTTGAGATACCTATAGGTACCTGGCTAGACAGACATCCATGATTTCACTTAAAAATCAGAAAAAGGGAGACTGAAGCTTTAGACCAATATGTCCCTTTCCATACAAATATTTATGTATCAAAACCAGCCAACATTGTTGTTTTTCTATTAGAGCAGTGTTTTCTAGTGATCAGTATCAATTTCAAATGAATCAAATTTGAATTTAATTTGGGTGTCAATAGAACCTAAGAGTCAAGTGTTATAGGTCTGGAGCCTCACGTCTGGGGATATGAGAAAGCAAAGTGAGGAGACATTTTTGTCTTTTACAATAAGACTAAAAGTTAAGTGTTAAACTGTGGAGATGAGATGTGTTTTCAAGGTCAGCCCTCATGAAAAGATTTAGGAAAAAGGTTGAAATACAAGTCATAAACATGACAAGAGCTGTGTCTTCCCAACTTCTCCTTGTTTCCTTTCCTCCTCTTCTATCACCATTATTTTATCTAATGTTTTGCTCTGATATGAATTATGTTTCCTTTAGTAGTGACCTTCCTTGGTTTGACATTGATCCAGAGCCCTTTACTGCTTCGTGGCATAGGGTTACTGCAATTTCCTACCTCTGTGCCTTTTATTTTTCTCAAGGGAAAGCCATTCCTAGGCTTAACGTAATGAATTTCTAGTTTCGATTTCTAGTGAAAATGTGAACCAGAATTCTGCTGCATCTTAAATAAATTGTTCCTGAACGCCCCAGTAATGGAAGTTGCATTTTCCTGACGAGATTAGTGTGGTTTGCATTCATGTATATAAACTGTTTTTAATAGTGAACTATAAATTCAAACTAATTTTAACTTGGAAATGAATCTCCAAGATGTATTTTTGGGAAAGAAAAGACACAGTGTATTTCCACGGGGTGGAAAGGGGACAAGATTTTAATTTGTTCCATGTTCATGTGCCAGCAGCCCTTTTTTTTTTGGAGGTAAAGTGTATTGTGTGTCTCTGCCCCCTGGGTAAGGCACCTTGTCTATGTACAGAGTTCCACTGCATTCAGAAATACTTTCTTTCCTGACAGTTCAGTGTAAAAAAGAAGAGAAAAAGAGCTCTATGAGACGTTTAGTTTTATGCCTTTTATTAGGTCCTTAAATTCAGAAGTTTGAGTTTTGTGTTGTTTTTGTTGCTCTTATTCAGTAGTTTCAGGTGCTGCTAATGCCCAGCAGGAGTGATTCAGAAGCGTGTTAGTATTTTTAGATATTCAGTCATTTCTAATGGCTTGAACCACTGAGTTGAATACATGTGCAAAATAATGAGTGGGCTTTTTTTTTTAATAGCTAACTCTTCGTAATGGAAAAAAAAAGATATTTTTTTTCTTTGTGTGATTCAGTAATATGATAATAACAGGGGAAACATGACCTGATGTGTAGGCCTGCTTAGCTGTTCCTATGCATTTACCATCTCTTCCATGACAGTTATGTGATTAACTAATACCTGTGAGTCAGTAGCCAAAATGAAAAATTGAAAGGAATCTGGAAAGGTGGAGGCAAAAGAAAGGGGTAATGAGAAGAAATAAAAAAGGACTTGGTGAAACAAAAAATTGCTTTAATTTCTTTAGTAACATACTGTGGTTTTTTTAGAGGTATTAAACTGAAACCTGACAGTGAAGAAATAATCTCCTAGAAGTTAAACTCCTGGCGGAGTGTAATTGGCATCTATAATAATATGGAGAAGGAAAATGCGGGCTGAGGGTGGGTCATACACTCAGAATCCATCCCACTCCCCTGGGCTCTGGGGGGTCTAGGCTGAAACGCCCTCTCAGTCTGATGTGAGCAGATGTTGAAATGTGAACTTCCTCTTCCAGATGAATTCTCTGAATCACGGAAAGCCATTTTTGAGAAATCATTTCTCAGACTGCCCAAATGGAAACGGAGCCTCTCCTATAATCTAAATAACCAGAATTCCTACTGACTTTCCTTTTACCTTTCATTTGCCCTGCAAGAAAAGGAGTCTTTCTGCAGGGAACCAAGAGATTTCACTTTGCAGTGGAAGCCACAAGAAGCTTTAAAGACTCCAGAGCTGCGTACGCACCAGAAGTGGAACTAGATCAACTTTATTCACTGCATTTATTTCTTTGAATGCTAGTGTTCTTGGGGAGGCACAGAGACATAAACTACACTATTGACCCACAGCTTCATAATATTCTGTTGAGGTATGGCAAGTTTAGCAAAAACTGGGCCAGATTTTCCTCTGGCCGTGGTCATGGACTTGCCTGCCTCCAGTTTTGGCTCAGATGAGTGTGTGGTCTTCTGCATTTTTGTCCAGTGTGTACTAGTACTATTTCGTAACTGAATAGAAAATAAAGAATGGAAGGAGGGTTTTGTTAGAGGTAATAGATATTCTGAACTACAAAAGATTTAGATTGGTACACTTGGTGCATATTAGGCTAATATGCTTAAAGAGTGGTAATGGCAGAGTAATTGTGGACTTTTTATATTATTTGTAGATATGCTTTCTTTTTTAACTGAAGAAAAATGAGGTTAACTGCTGGTTTTTTTTTCCTCTCCTGATAGACAAGCCAGTCTCAATGAAGAAGCTGAAAAGTATTACGAAATGGCAGCAGCATTAAGACCTAATGTAAGTACTCTCCTAATGCCATCCATTACTTAAATTGATGAACTTCCTGCAGTGCTGAACCCTTTTTGTTGAGGAGAAACTTGCAGCTGCACTGTTTGCTCTCTCACCCTGCACTCTGTGTGTTCTTCTAAAGGGTAATTTGGAGGTAATTAGATAAAGCCATTCATTTGTCACACCAATCACTATACTTTCTGATCATAGTGCAATATTCTAGCAACAGGTCCTATTTTATTAACATACTTCAAAAAGATTTGTAGTTTCAGGCATATTTGTCTGTATTTAAATATGTGTTGGAAAGGTGGTTCTAGTACTAGCTCTATTAAGTAATAAGGAGATAATGAAATTCTATTTCATGATCCATTTTAAATAATACATATATGTCTTTTCCTGCATGGTGAAGTTCTGGCAATAATGTTCTTCAATAAGCTTAAAATACCTCAGATGTATTTTACTGTGTACAGTTGGCAACAAACAGTTCATCCTTTGAAGTGGAAGAATGTAGGATTATATGAGAGTTCCTTTTTATAAAAATCCAGATAACAATATAATTTTTAAAAAATAATAATTTATGCAAATGAAATCAGAAAGAACTTTTGCACCATCTGTTAAAAAAGATCAAAAATATATATTTCACTTTCATCATCTTCAACATAAAGCTTCTCTTCTTCAAGCTTTTCTAAGTTTAACTCTCTAGCTAAGCATAGTATGTATAGGGTTCATAACATTTATAAATATTTTTTTAATGATGCAGAGAGGGTAAGATGTATCTGGTTTTCACTGGACCTTTCTGGAATACAAATCTAAGGAAAAATTATGACATTTCCCATACACTTTTGTTGTTTTCTTTTTATTAAGTGTCAAATTTATTGTAATCATTTCAGGGTGGAATGAAAAGAAATCACTCAAAAAAACAGATTGTCTAGGCAGTGAGTAATGTCATGTGGATGTGGTAACACAGAAGTTCCCAACCTCCCTTCCAAAGGAGGATGGAATATAAATTGGCTGGACACAGTGAAATTCTGTACACTTAATAGCTACATCTATACTGGTAAATTAAATGTGCCCAGGACTGTTTTCTAGCATTCAGCCAGCTGACATAATGGTCAGGGAGGCTGCAAAGGTCCCAAACAAAGCGGTACGGGAACTTTAACATCTTGAAAATGTAGATAATGAAGTGGTGACCTGAAACATTCCTTACTCACAACTAAGCTTATTATTTTGGATGTAGCCTGTGTATCTTGGCACTGTTTTGTGAATATAAAGGATCAGCAAAATTATCTAAGCCAACATGCTAAAGAAATATCTTTATTTCAAGGCAAATGAAGACTTTGTTTTGATTTTTGTGTGTTTCTAAAGAGGTGAAAACATTTGTTTAGTAGTCACATCAAAACATGAGATGTATGAATGTGATATAAGGTACATCTGTACAGATACATGATGCTCCATAAATACTTTTGTGTGTACCTGTATAATATTAGTTGCCAAGAAATCTGCTCCCACATTCCCCCCATTCAGTGAGAATACTGTGGCAGCTCTGAAGTCCTCTGGTTTAGGCAGTGGGTTAATCTTCTTAGAACAATTGAGTGGTAAAACCAAAATGCTTCTTATGATTCTTGAGGCCGTACCTGTTCATGTTAGTGAACTTTGGATCAGGATCCCAAGTAAACCAACATGTTCTGCGTTTCTTCAAGATATATATATGTTTTGTTTTGTTTTTTTTTTTTCTGCATTTCTCCAGTAATTTCTCTAGATTCAAAGTTGAAGCTCCACTTTTCTGTCACCAACTCTTCATTCTCTATACTCAGAAATGTACATTATTAATTTCTCCCTCCTTAGGATTTGACCAATGCCTACTTCCTGAGAAATTTTCAGCTAGTTCAGCCTAAAATAAAACTCAGGTTTCAACTTGCTTGTATTAATTTCATTATAAATATTATATATCATGTGTTATTGCTAATACCTCTTCTATAAAATAGCACCCTGAGGGGCAGTGAGAGGTACTAATAATACTATAAACTGTTCAATCTTTTACTGATTGCTCGGAAATTCAGGTGCTCACCTTCAGGTTATTTCCATTATTCATAACAATTTTGTCCTTAGCATGCTCACTTTTACCTCGCTTTCTCCAGTCTTTCAAGTGTTCCTCTTAGTTTTGGAGTGAAATCTTGCTTCCTACCTGCCCCTCAAGGCATAAGCGCTTTGGATGCACAAGCTGCTGTGCTGTGTTGAGACTTTCTATAGTCATTTCCAATTTAAATGTCCTCCTTTCTCTGGGGCTATCTGCTTGTCAGTTATGACCCTGAGGGCCCTGCATATCTCAGGAGCTTCACCTTGGATGTTCCCAGGGTCTCTCCTGGGGCTAAGCAGCAATCATGCAGGAAATGGAGCTGCTATATGGCAAAGGGTGCCACATCTAATTGACTTCGATGTGATATGCTTGCTTATTTTAACATACACAGCAGGGACATTTCAGAGCCTGAGACAGAATCAGCTGAGACTTGAGATTTTAGTATAGTTGTGACTAAGGAGACTGAACAGTTTAGGCTAAAAAACGAACAGAAAAGAAGTGTTTAATTACAGAAGAAATACAACTCTGAAATTTGTATTCTGAAAAATACAAATCATTGTTTTTGAAAAGCAAAGCAACAGGATCATATTTTCACAGTATGGTTTCATCATTGAATTAATTGTTAATTCTAAAAAGTGCTGGAAGTGACATTTATTATCTTTGCAAAAATGTTTATTACACCAAGTAAATAATATGTGCCCAGTAGAGGAGCAATCAATTACAGCTAAGGGGAACTAAAATATATATCTGTTCCTTGGACATCATCTTCCCTCTTGGATGCAGTTCTGATCTGCATCTTCGTTCTGCAGAGAGTAGAAGAATTATAGCTCTTTGGTACAATAGAAGCAGCAGCTAAAATACAGCATGGACATAAAGAAAAGACAAATCTGGCTAGTATTATTCCAGCTTTGGATCTAAGTGTTCTCTTAATCATGTTCATGATTGGCTTTATTTGCGATAGAGGTGTATTTAGCCTTATAGTAATTTCCAGTCAAATTTCAGAAGCGCGGTGCTTTTTGTAGAATACAGTGTGTCTGCACAAGTCAGAGTTGTTTTTCTTAAACTTCACTGATGAAGTGGATATTCCTCAGGTTATACTTACCTATTTTCAGTTGAATAAAACTCAACACACAGTTAACTTCCCTGGGAGAGCTAAGGGGGAAGAGGAGAAGCCAGGAAGCATTTTGGGGTGGGGATGTTTTGAGAGCTATGAATCATGATTTATTCAGGACTCTTCTCCACCAACTCTATCACTAATTTAGAGATACTACTTCCCTAGGCTCTTGACCGTTTTGAATATTTCCTAAAAATTGCATTTCCACTGGGCGCGTATATTGGGATGGAAACAAAATCATTTAGAGCCTTCTCAGTGAGACGCGCATATGGGTTAATTCTAGCAGGTTTGCTTGGATGTGCTTTAATCATTGTAAGGCAGCCTGGCTCTAACAAATGCCACTGGGTGAAGAAACGGAAAGCATAAGTTTCCTGGACAACAAGACATTTTTGCAGTAATTATTCTGAGTGGGAATACTGCTGAGAAAAGTCTATATTCGGAGAAAGTTTCTAGGTGCCCTACGTCTTGTAATGTTTGCAAAGCAGGAAATTGTTTGAACATGTTGTTAGGCCCTCCAAAATGTGCTTTAAGCTCCTTTTGTTGTGGAAAAATCAGTCATCCAGAAACTTTCTTTAAAACTACCTTTCTGTACAAGAATGTCAGATATTCACTTAAGCTTCAACATTTATTCATCTTTTAAGGCGTCACTTCTGTAATCGTACAGCATTTCTAATTTTTTAAGTCTGAACTTGAAGCAGCTGATCCTTAAAAAGTGGCTCTAGAACCGCCACATATGGCTGATAGATCTTGAGAAGAAAGGGCACTTTGAAGAGTGACCTCAAGGGTATTAAATGAAAGAAAGCCCACCAGATCCTTAAGACTTTGAGCCACCACCTTGAGCTGATTGGCTTAGAAGCATTCCTCGAGGAGATGCCATGACCTGAAAGCCACTACCCTCCCAACCACATATTAGTGCTGCTTACAATCTGGAGCTCCTGACAGCTTTAAGCCCCTGTCATCGGCACATTGTCAGATACAGCTGTTTCCACTCCACCACTTCAAAAGAGCTTGATTAAATGTCTTACTGTAACAACATACATAAAGACACACACATAGACTGAGGAGGAAAGAAAAATGTACCTATAAGCAAAATAAATATAATTTCCACTAGATGGTTTAATCATGATGTGAGGGACTAAATCATTCGTTGACTTGAAGGTCTATGTAACCAGTTAACACAATATCATATTAAAAAGCAGTTTCTACAAGAGCATCTTTTATTTTTTTTGCCCAAATCATGGAATAGAGATTTAATGACAAAGGCTACAGGCTTGCAACAAATTCTACCTAGAACTGTCTAACAGCTGAAAGAAGAATGGTAGTGATTTCCAGGTAATTGAGTATATTTTTATAGCCTTCACATTGATAACATGCTTTCAATGCCTCCAAATGGCAAATGTTTGGAATTTATGTTTTTATTTGTGACAAGACCTCTAAAGGACAGAAAATTTACTTTCTATTTGTCATATATCATATAGTACATATAGTACATATATTAGTAATTCTTTCACTCTGCTTGACCAGCCTAGGAGTAAGTGTGAGGGAGATGGCTTTAATGCACTTTGCCAGCATTGTTAAAGGCATGTCCTTTTTTTGCCAAAGTCAATTTTAATAAAACTTCAAACACCTCCTGCTCTGTTAGTTCTGCTGCTAATGGTAGAAACGAATTGTGAAGCAGAGATGCCTGTAGCTAATCCTCAACTGGAGAAAAACTAGCACTGTTCCTTGCTTCACCAGATCCAATCTCCTCCTCATACTCCTCCAGGGGTATAGCAATTCCATCAGCAGTGATAAATGTATTGCTCCAGCAGCTCTTTTGAGAAGATCTACTAACCTCTTTTATCCAAACCCAGTTGGGGTATCTTGACATAGTACTCCTGGCTTCGGGAGCACAGTGCAAACAAACCTCGTATAGTCCTCTAGAGAAATACTACTTGATTTCTACCATGTATTATTGCTAGTAGAGCCTGACTTTACAGTTCGGAATCTATGTTCTAAAATGTTCTTCTATCTGTTTTCTTGCTTGTTCAAAACAGTGGCCTTTTAACCTCCATGAAGAGTAACCATAGAGCCGTACTTTTGGGCAGTTGATATCTTTCATTTCGGCTCCAATTCATGTGTCAGCCTTTACAGAAGTGGGCTTTTATGGGGTTGGAGGTGGACTTTTATAGGGCAGGAGGAACTCGTGCTGCTTGCCTACTTGCCCTTACCTGCTCCCAGGTTCTCTGGTGTTGTATTCATAGCTGCCCATCTTCCCACTACAAAGACCAGCTGCTGCTAAGCATCGCATTATTTAAGACTTCCTCTCAAGCATGCCAAACTTTTCTTTCTCAATGGCATGAGTGGCTGTGGATTCCTTCCAACCCTGCAGCACTGTTGGCCTCGTGAAAATGCCTCTTTTCTCTTGTTGAAGATGAGGGAAATAAGAAAGCTTCCCAGGATCTGGTTCTTCCTCTCTTCTCACTCTGTTGCCTTTCAAATGCTGATTCAATTGTTATGGGGCACACAGGATTTCTAGGGACTGGAAGGGATACCTTACCTCAAGAACATGGATATGACTGATGTGAACTGGGTATTGCTGGTTGGCATACTTCAAAAGTTTGTCTTCAGACAAATATGAGAGGAGAGGCGTAGTACCAGCTCCACCAGAAGCGGAGGTAGTGAGAAAAGAAGACACTACTCGCAGATATCCAAAGCATTAAAGTGTGCTTTGGGTGGCTGTAAATTGGGTGGAATGCCCTATCTGACAGGCAGTAAAAGGTTAACACTGAGGTTTGGTAGCAGGATAGCTTGGCACTTGTCTGCCCGACTAGCAGAATGCAGAACTCGCCTACACGTTGTACAGCATGGGGAGCTTCAAGGCTGTTAATAATAATGGAGCAAAATCTGCCCTTCAAGTAGCAAGATTTTTGGATGCTTGCAGAAAAATAGTAACAGCTGCTGCTCATCTATGTTAAGAGCTTACCCAGGCATGATCTCTCTCTGCTTTTCTTGAAATAGGAAGCTTTTTAAATCTGGATTGGGCCCCTGGCCTGATTCTTGTGTTGCCAAGCAGGGCTGTGCCTGTTCCGGCTCCCTATTCCATGTGCATGAGGACTATGTGTGAGGCAGGATCCTACATTGCTTCTGTCCAACTGTTGTGACACACCCGTCTATTATTTTGAATAAAATAGTTATCTTCACGTGTTTGAAATTACCTTTATATTTGCTCACACTCCTCTTAAATATCTAATTTATTTGGTGTGCACAGTTCCCTATTTCAAGATTGGCCTGTGTACAGTCTGTTGTTCTGAATCTAAAAGTACTTCTGCTTCTGAACAGATTAATGCCAACTTTAAAAACAGCAGAAATAAAAACAAGAAGACAAAGAAAAAAATAGCATTTCCCATCCCTATGAATTCTGTCAAGGGACAAAGAAAGAACACAGGCAACAAAGAAAGAACATGTTGGAAGGGGGATATTTACCTGCAATGCTGAAGCACAATATCCGGATGAGGTGTATAATTTGAAAAACAACTTACTCTGCTGTAGAAAACAGTGAATTTCCTTTGGGAAATATATGAGAATATGTTACAGCTTTATCCAGAACACTCTATGTGCATTTTCTCATGCATGCTCACAGCTCTGTGAAGGCAAGTATTGAACATACTTTTGAGTGATTATAGAAAACTTAAATCTGGTTCTCGATACTGTGATCCATTTTCATGTATTATGTATGGTAGGAAGCTTGAAATCACGTCATTACAGTTCTCAGCTTCAGTTTCATGAGACTTTATGGATTATAGGGAATTATTTTCATATTATTTTCAGATGGTATAAGCAGATAAAAATGTAAGTTTTGGAGACTAATTGGCTTACTCAACGTAAACATGTTGTATGATCTTTGAAATTAGAATAAAGATATATTTAAATTGATATTTCTAATCAAAAATAATTTCTTCTAATTGATAACATTATCAGTGTATAAGTATTTTGTCCAAGCAATTTCTTAATGATTGAAATGAAAATCCATTTGAGTTTCTTCTGGTTACAGAGATTTTGCATTACCATTGACTTACTTAGAATTAGTTCTGTTTTCTTGCATGTGAGAGGTAAATTGAACACTGCAGTTCCTGATTTCTTCAGGTTAAATTATGTAAAGAATGGTAAGCTCTATTTAAAATAATTTTTTTCAAACAGTAAACTGACATATCCAGAAATACTCTGCAAAGTAAGCAAGAAACAAGTTGACATAGTAATTTTGAATGCTTTAATTTTTATCTATGAAAATGTTTACAGATTTGCCATAAATATTAATCCTTCTATGGCATAATTATTGCCAGAATGTATTTTCTGAGTCGTTAATATCCCTGAATTTTAAAAGGTACAGACACTTCCAACAAATGTTGGAAACAAGCAGCTATAACTTAATTTGACTTTTCTGTTTGAATTAACCCTTAGATCTTCATGAAACCACCAAAAACTTACTGTTACCAGGAATGGTTGAACTTTCTGTTTAAGATTTAAGATGAGAAAAACTCTCTGTTAATTCATATGCTATTCCCTTAGGACATAAGGAAGCTCTTGTGCTGCTTATAAGGTCTTTTCTTTACCCGAGCGTAAAATATTTTGAAAATATTTTGGTTTATGCATGCAATTTCCGTTGTGCATTCCTGTTGAGCACAATGGTAAAAAAGAAGTTTTGAGTCTCTAAATCTGGAAAAATCCTGGAGGTTTATTATTAGTTCAGTGACATATTTTCTAAGAAGCTCACTATCCTGTTATAAGGTATAGGTTCCTTTTTCTTTCTGAGCAGCTAACTGGAGATAGAATAGACTTTTTCTGATCTCATAGAATGAGTAGAGTTCCCATAGCTCATAAGTTCTCTAAGGAGAAGAAATTCTCATAGCAAGTACACCTTGAGGCATTTTATTGTCGAGACCATGATATATAAAATGTGAAGGTTTGTGCCTTAGCTTAAGTGGAAGCTTTAGTGTCAACATATTATTAAGCAAACTTTTTTTTTTATGTGCCCTTATGCATTTTTATTATGCAAATCTGAAGTCTTTATCCATTGACATATCATCAGTCCATCCAAATTAGTCGCACAGACTCACGGAATGGTTGAGGTTGGAAGGGACCTCTAGAGATCATCTAGTCCAACCCCCCAGCTCCAGCAGGGACACCTAGAGCAGGGGGCACCTAGTCGCATCCAGGTGGGTTTGGAAGATCTCCAGAGAAGGAGACTCCACAACCTCTCTGGGCAGCCTGTTCCAGGGCTCTGTCACCCTCACAGGAAAGAAGTTCTTCATCACACAGAGATGGACCTTCCTGTTTTTCAACTTGTACCCATTTCAAATTATTTGAATCAAAAAGGATGTGAAGTCAGTCAGGTAGCTTGGAGCCCATATTTGTTTCATGTAGTATCTCATCTACATCTTTATAGACAGATTCACAAGATTACTTTTCAGGATATGAACATAGAGTAATTGTGCAATGACTGTGCTTGCACTTAAGTCTGAAATTCATTTAATGAATAATTCAAGAAGTAGACTTGTGAAATAAATTAATAGGATATCACAGTCTAGATTCGTACCGTTGATTCAAATAAAAGAGATCCTCTGGCTTCGAGATGGCAGGAGGCAGTAGTTTGGATAGATACACTCTCTTTGCTGAACTTTGGTAAGCGAAGATGGATGAACCTATGCACTTGACTGGTTTTCACAGTCTTGCCACATTGCCTGCATCAGCTGCTGGAGAGAGTACGATTGGCTTTGCCTTGTAAATGTGGCCCTCAGTGTCAATCAGAAATAAAGTGCCATGAAATATAGAACTCTCAGTAGCAGATTAGCATTTTAGAAATTAAACCATCTGTTTGAACTCAATTAAAAGAGAATCCAGCAAGGATTTTCCTAGTAGAGCATTCCAGCACTGATTCTGGAGACAATACAATGATTTTATTGTGCAATTAGAACTGATAAGAAAGTGCCTTTAATGCTCATTAAATAAACTCAGCAACACTACATACCCAGTAGGGTATTTTTCAATAAATAACTTCCTAATTTTCTTTCTAATCTGTAGTGCTGCTGTAGTTCCCATTCTAGGAATGATTTTTAGATATGGATTGGTGTGTTGTTTTTGATTATTTTTTCCCCAAGTTCTACTTATTCCTGCCACAGTTCTGAAGGAGCTAAATGGAATTGGTTCAAAACAGTTAAGACATATGACTGTAATGTCAGTAATACTGCTTTGACAACTGTCGTATCCATAACCAATTTTTGTTATCAACACATTTGACACAGATGTTTGTTTTGTTTGTTTTGCTTCATTTTGTAGAGTATCTAAGCAGTTTTCTGGAAGGAATTAAAAATAGGAAAAAAAAAAAAGTAAGATGTTTGGGATCAGAAATCTGCCTGTGAAGAGCTTTCTGCGTGTTTGCAGAATGCCAGGAAAGGGATGGGTGGGAGGTGGCAGGCTGAAGTCATTTTCTTGAAATTTGTCCTTAAAAGTGACTACCGTACCAGTCTGAATTTATTTTTCCCTTGGAAAGTTTTGGTCTAGAGGTTAGATGTCTTGTAATGAGAAGATGCAGTGAGGAAAGAATGAGCAACTTTTCATTTCCTCAAAAAATAGAGATGTTCTGGACCAGTGGGTATTGATCAACTCTGCATATTATATTTACATGACTATTTTACTGGAAAACAAATACAGTGAACCTTCCCCTTTGAAACCTATCTTCCATGTAATGAACAGCTCTATTACAAAGCTGAGGCAGTCTTACCAATTCTTCAGGTGCTCCAGTAAAGTTGTCTTCCTGCAACAGTAAGTAACTTTAATCTGACATTATGGTTTGTAACAGTGCCAGTTGCCTCAGCATCTGGCTGCCTTGAACTCACTGAAAACAATTACAGCATGAAAGAAAAGAGAAATCTTTTCCAATAAAACAAGAACGGTAAAAAAAGCAAATCCACAATAAAAACCTAAATTAAATTCCACATGAAGGTTTCATGAAGGTGAATATCTCTTAGACACCAGAGGGTGAATTATTGATATTTTTATGATGGAGTTATTTAGTGGAGGGTTATTGTAAGCCCGCAAATCTGTTTCTTTTCTTTAAGTCAGACTGCATTTAAGTACAATCATAAATAGAATTATCATAGTTATTCTTTGCATATTTGAAAGATTAATACATTAATTATCCTTAATAGTCCTCTGTTTAATTCTCTTTTAAAAAATCTTGTTCCGGTAGTCACATTGGTGGAGTTTTTTATTGACTGCTTCACAGTTTGGATATTGCTTCTATCTATCCTAGAGGAAGAAAATATCTTCTAAACAGAGACTATGTAAATCAGAAAATAGGCAAACCTTTTGATTTTGGATATAAACGTGAATTTCAATTAAAAAAAAAATAGTGGGTATGGACCCAAAGTTA
>NW_010584388.1:720537-745863 GCF_000705375.1 Tinamus guttatus | reverse complement strand
CCAGTGGCTTCCAGGGCCCTGGTTTCCTGTTCCCTCCAGGCAGTGGAGGGTTCCCTGGGGCAGCTGAGAGCAAGCAGCTAGTTTCACAAAGTTACTTCAGATGTTGAATTTCAGAGCCAGAAACTGAACTTCAGTTTTTGAGTGCTAGTCCTGCATGTATTAGTTGTGCTCTGCGCCTTGAGAAATATATATGTATATATATTTTTAAGGAAAATATTGCTCAGTAATGCTTCCTTTATCCACTTCTTAAAAACTTAATTGAACAATACAGAAAGCTTAAGCTTGCTAAACTACAGTTATTGACATGTGTCATATCAAAGGCAAACTCCCAGAGTAGTATTTTGCAGATTTACCACATAATACCTTCTTACTGCACTGTAAATGTATGTACTACTGAATAACGCATCAGCTTGGGAAAATAAAACTCCCACAGCAGAAAGTAGGTTTTTTGTTTGTTTATTTGTTTATTTGTTCTTCCTTTCACAAGTCACAACCTTGTAAAAGTGTAGCGAGTGATTAGTGCTCAGTGGTCTTACTACTAGAGATCAAAAGACAGTATTACAGAAACTGCACCCTTGAAATCTTTAAGCTACAAGAATCAAATTTAAATCCTCACTATTAACCTGGAAGTTAATAGTTTTAATATGCATATTGTTTTAATTGGTAAGTACCATACAGGAACACCTGCAGGTTCCTGGCTGCCAAAAACTCCTGTCTGAGTGTCGGTGCTACGTAGAGCATTCAGTGCTGCAAAAAGGCACAGCAGGACCTCCTGCCCCTTCCTCTGCTTCTCCAACATTCCTGCAAGTGCAACTGCAGTCAAGGCAGTGTGGCATGACCTTGATGCTCTGGAAAGTGATGGGAGCCAGATGAAAAGGATAAAGGGAAAGAAGAAAAAGATTGATGTGCAGACACTTGAAGGCCCTTTGCCTAGGGGTTTCAGAAGAGGAAAGGTGGATGGACAAGGTGTTTAAGCACCTTCAGTTGTGACTGCTCTGTAACCTAAGTACAGTTCCCTGAGCAGCACCTCATCTCAGAGTTTTGTGGTTTGTTTACAAAGTTCTGAGGGTTGTTTGCATTTGCAAAATGGCTTTGGTAACATTGCACTTATGTCATCTATCACACACTGAAGTTGTGGTTTTGACCCATTTGAAAATATATTCTGACACTATTGATAAACAGCTTTGTTACGGAAATTGTGTCACTTGGTCTAGTGGATATCAATTGTATTTTCCTACCAATGCAGTTCTTGCCATTAGCTTTTGAGAGGGATAGTGATTGATTCTGTTGTCTACTAAAATTTAATCAAAAGAAACTCTGCCTGTTGATGGGCAGAAAGGAAGCAGAAATTCATCCTAAAACTTCCTGCAGTGCCTAACAATCTCTTAATGGCCAAAATGTTTCTTTTTCCTTTCTTTTTTATCTCTTTATGTAATGCTCAGATATCACTCTCTGTTCTGTGACTTTCTTAATAGTGGTTTTGGATGCTCTAGGACCTGTGTAACTTTGTGAGACTCTCATGCAGAATTAGTGCTCAGAGCTAGTGTACAAAATTGCTTAATGTTTGGAACTTCCAGCGCAGAAAGCTCTACCTTGCAATTGCCAATATTAAAATAGTTTTGGAAGATGTTCATCAGTTTGATGGCACTTGTCAGCCAAAGGTGCAAAATTGTATTTGTTACTTAAACATTTCACCTAAATCTCTTGAGTCAAAATATGGGAAATTTTATGATTTTGAGATTTCCTTACAGAATTTAACTGCATTTTCAAGAGCAGAATGACAAACGAGCAGAAAGTTTAGTAACTGACTCTCCTACTCAAAAACGTAAATTTAAATGGAGCACTTCATATGCCTGTGACAAACATCTTGAAAAACTGTACAAACTTCTCTGTGGACTGATGTATTTCATTAGAGTCTGGACAGAAATAGATGATGCTTCCATTCTCCACAGAGATTTTTGTTTTCCAGTGAAATTTTATTAGACTGTAAAAATTGAACTTTTTTTTTTTTAATGCTGGTGGTGAGCTTTAGAGCACAGTTTCAGATGATCGCTAACATAGAGAGTCCTCTGAAGATTAGTTAGGTTTGATTTTGTTAGTATGGATGACTATTGTAATTGACTCCGTCTCTGTACTGCTGGATGAAGTAGAGTATATATAGAGTATATTTAGTTGTTTGTTTTAACATTTTCTTTTGAATTAATAGCATGGTTTATCTTTCTTTAGGCAGTAACACAGAATCATTTATTTTTCTGGTTTCCAGTGTTCAGAAAGAAACTGTTTATGTGCAAAAATACGCATTTATTAAGAGGTTCAATTCCATTTTAAAATGCCCCAAGTTTTTCTTAATAGCACAAAATTCTGCTGCTCTCAGATTTTGAGCAATTTGGCAAATCTCTTTCAGAATGCTATGATAGACAACAATTCCATTTAGGAAGCCTCTCACTTGCTGAGAAGACTTTAATTAGCACACAGGGCACTGATTGTTAGGTAAAGTAAATAAGTTGTTAAATTATAATCCCAACTAGATGATAAAATGATCAAATTGCAGCCATCAGAGCACAATCACATGTCTATAAACAAAAATTGAGTCATTTGAAGATTTTTTTTAATGAAATCCTAAAGTCCTAGGAAAACTGTGTAAGGTTGTCATATGTTATACAATGATGAAAACATACGAGCAGGAAAGCTAAAGGACTTTTTAATTAAAAACACTTTGAGGCCTGGAAAACTTTTGAATTTTTTTAATAAAACTGTAATATTAAATACTTAAGATATATGTTCCCGTTTAGATTTTGCTATGGTAATACAATTGAGTTATCTGAAAAACAGTACATCATGGTTTACATATAAATTGAAAGAGTTACTGCTAAGAAGTTTTTAAAACATCAATCAAAAGAACTGATGCATAGCCACTGGAGAGAAATCTAGATATATAGAAAATACAAATGTAGGAATATTAGCTGTCAGTATGATCTGCAGCCTTTAGCATTTGTAACACATGCATTTGTTAAATTGCCGGTATATAATACAATATCCTCTGAATTCATATAAAGGCGAATAGCAGATAGCTTTTCAGCAACAAGATGTAACATATATCCATATGTGTTTTTTTCAGTTTTGAATAACTTCATTTATAAAACTGTGAGCATTCTCTGAAGGTTAAGATGAAAAAGACACTGGCAGGGGGAAACATTGGCTGGAGAATATGAATGCTAAAATGTCTCCTATTGATGTGATAATTTGAGAAGTGAAGTAGGCTGCTTGATGCTTCCCTCTCGTGCCAAGTTGCAGAACTCTTCCCGACTCACAGCTGTGGATTTCCTTTAATGAAGCCAATGCCTAAACCTACAAGCGAGCCAAATGATTTTATGGTGTGCTTGTGGGTAAAAGATCTCATCTTTCTACCATCCATAAATGTAGAGAAAATGGTAGAAAAGCGTCATTTGCTTTTCTGCAATGTGTCTAAAACACAAGTGTGTCTTGCAGTGTATCTAAAAACGGAAACCTCTCCAGCAAATTTTCAGAACAACACAAGATGGGACACCTACGAACAACTTATGTGTTCGTTTTCTTTGCAATAGAGAGGTACAAGCGACATGCAGTTTGAAATGTCCAAATGAAAAAAGAATTACGTGACTTAGCATTACGTAACAACATCAGTTGTTAAAGTCACCAGATGTTAACACAGACTGTTCTTTGCTTCTGCCTCGTTAGCTTGATGTATTATCCTAGCTTGAGACTATTGCATCTAACAGAAACTATGTATTTTCCCTAACTACTTTTTCTTGTGTTCTTTTTTGTTGTTGTTGTTTCTTTGTTTGTTTTGATTTTGATCTTTTTTTCTTTTTTTGTTTTTCCTGAAGAATGTCTTATGCTCTGGACATTAATAATTTGTTACTTTGGCCAAAATACGACTACAACCGTAGATGAAGTCATTTGCAAGAAATGTTAGAAAACAGTAAATATTTATTTGGTTATTGTAACAGTCTTAGGTTAGTGACTGAATCCAAGGCTCCATTTCTCTCTAGAGTTCACGCTTGTTGCAGTGGTATATGTTAGTTAGACTCAAAGTAATTACCCTGGTACATGGGTTCCTTTTACCTTTGAGATGCTTAGGTCCATTTGTGTCTAATATAGTTTGGGAAACTGTGCTCCTTGAAATGCTTATTCAAATTAGTACTTGCCAGGAGAATGTTTTTTCTCTCCATTGCCCAATTTCGCTGTTTAAGCTGAGAGCTGCTGTTGACACAGAAACATATTTGCAAAAACCATGCATGAATAGACTTTCAATTTAAAAAATGCACTTAACTGTCAGAGGGTAGAAGTTGCAGAGTGTTCTTCCGTTTTAAGACGGGGTTTGGAAAGATGCTGTTTGTTTTGTTTCGTCTTCCAGCAGACCTGACTACTCTGCTGTCTGGGCCAGTGGCCCAGAAAGTCCCTCACAACTGTGAATTTTATGCCATTTTATTTCCTCTCAGTGATAAAATTTGCCATACATCTTGTAATCTTGTTCCAGAATGCCTTTTGTGCCAAGCTCTCTGTCCCTAGGCAGTTTACTGTCTGCCCCTCTGTTGTCATCTTAGCCAGCTTACTGGTAGTTGGCATTTTCCTTACGATTCATGCAGTGTTTGGAATGAAACACCAGTCATGATATATGCAAACTGCGGTTCTTAAGAGATGACGCAGTCTCTTAGCATTAAGGCTGCACTAGAAAACATGTGTCTCTTTTTGCAAGGAGTAACTGGCACTTCATTATCTGGCAACACTGTTTTTTGTTATATAAAAAGGTCTACTTGCATGTGTCATTCCTTCTTCTGACTATGGCAGTATCAGTGGAATTGCATTGGAGAATGTGATCTCTGTTCACATCAGTTTGTAGGAACTCTGTCTCCATATTTCTCTCCCTTGCATGTGTATCTATGCATACCTCCCATACCTATACTTTAAAGAGGCATCCTTACAACTCAGGGCAGCCACTAGGTCACGGTTTCACTCATGTTCTGCGCTCTGTGAGAAGTAAGTGCAACCCCTAAAATGATACTGTTGTTCACAGCTATCTTTAGCAATAAACAAGGATCTGGTGACATTTTGATTGCCTCGGAGAATAGGATGCTGTGCTATGGTAGTGACTCTGGTAATAAAAGTTTAAGTGAAAATTCTTACCATCACACAGTAGGGAGTTAAAGAAGGCCTGACAGCACATTATGCCGTGGTCACTGAGAAGATGAAGCAGTCCACCATGATTAGCTTTCACACCGAGTGATCTATTTGGCAATTAATACTCTGCTGTTTTACTGATTACTCATTATGGTACTAGCTATGTGTCTTATGTTATCTAAGAGAAATATCTGAATTTCACAGCTGTCATGCCTACAATAGGAAGCTATCTTCTGTTTGGGACTGTTTTTCTAACACTTGGCGTGGATGGAGCCAGAGATGAAGAACAAGAAATAAGTTTATATCTATTATTAATATATAGTGTGTTTTCAGGTCTTGGTTTTACTTGGTTACATCGATATAAACTTGAAAAACTCCACAGAATTATGACGAATTATTTGGGATTTCCCAAATAATTATAGGGAAGAGTTTAATTCATTATAGTGAAGAGTTTAATTCATGTTAAAGTTTTTGTACACCCCAGGACTCTTCTCTTATTTTGGTAGTATGGAGAAAGTTTGAAAGAGTTGTCATCAGTATAACCCAAAAATACCTCAGGCAAGGACATGTGTGTTTTTTGTTATTCATTAGCTACCCTACCAGTCTCTCTCCTCCCCTCAAAAAAAAGAAAAAATCTAAGGAAACAAGCACACCACAAGAAAAATGCAAATAAAGGGAATAATTCCCACTAGACATAAAAGACAGCATTTATAACCCTAATAGAAATGCCAGTCAGCTGCTTTGATGTAAAGCATCTGTCTCCAAAAGGAAATGAAGGAAGGCCTGTTTCTCCTTTCAAGTCTCTGAAGTAGTAGGTGGTGTCATTTGTTATACAGTGCTACAAGTCCTATGTTATTGGATTGGTAGCTGCCGACTGCTTTTGTTAACATACTGAAAAGTTTTATCAGCTGTCTTTAATAAAAGACAATATATGTGAAGGGAAACTATAGCAACTGTGGCTTGCTCTGTGTCCTCAGTCCATCGTTTATAGCTGTCGGGGGATGATGACACTGATGTACACTCGTTCAGTCCCCCCAAATCCTTGTGACTTTTGCAGTAAGCCTAAGCAAGTGAGGTGACTGAACCCCTACAAAGTTAGGCAGTAGCCTAATCCTGGGTGCTTCCTCCTTTGAAACATGAAGGAGATGGTGTGAACTTTCAGCACCGTTTGAAATGAATTACCAATTCACATACTGCATAGATGTACTTCCCTTGAGCATAGTGGTCTAAAATATTGTTGGATATCTAAGAAGTAAGGAATAATATGTAGAAAATGGAAATGCTTAAAAAGCATGTAGTTATTTTTTTTTTCTTCTAGATGTTTTTGTTGATTGCATTACTGAAATGATTTGCCAAATTAAAGAGATGATGGCAGAAGAAGGGTTCTCTCAGCTTACATATAAGTTGCATATAAGGCTTATATATACAAGTTTCTGTAGAATACTGGGTTAACACGATGTACATACTTTTGGGAAGAGAAAGGACAGGAAGGCAGAGCAGGCAACAGAGAGGAGTTTTTCTTTCTTCTACCCAGACAATGTGTTTGTGGACATCCTAGAATTAGAACTGAGCACATTTTGAAGTGTATGTTACTTAATATGAATTTTTCTACATTTAAAGTTATTTAACCAATATCTATTGTAAGCTTTGTCTAACTTAGCACATACATGCAGAATTATATTTCAAGTGAGAAAATAGTTATATATTTATAACAGATCTCATGCTCATATTTGATCCATAACCTCTAATTGGACCAATATGGAGCACAGCAATTGGGAATGGACCATTTTACTCATGATCAGGTATAGAAAATTCTCTTACACTGCAGGAGAAAGGCCAAACTTTCAAATATTTCAGTGTAAAAATACATTAATAAATTAATAAAAGAAATATGTGACTATTTAGACAGTCCAGTCATCCATTTACTGTGAAGCTGTTCCCTTATGAGTCGTTACTTGCCGTGTTTCAATTAGCATCCAGAAAGTCTTTAATTAAGGAATGTACTATTTCATTGTATGACTGACTGCAAAATGGGAGTTGTGGTAATGTGGCTGCTGCTATGTGTTGTCCTCAGCAAAGATTACATTTCAGGAGCTTAGTTTTCCTTCTCAAACAGAACATAAAATAAAAACAAAATACTTGAGATTATTTAACTTGAAAATACTACATAAAGTCAGACCGATGGGTTGTTGGGGTGAATTTGTTTGTTTTACTAAGACCCAGTAGCTGAAGTAGGGGAGAATTTTATCTGCCAGGGTTAAGCATGAAAACTTAAATCTAAAAATATCATGTTCAAATTCCACTGGCTTAATATTATGGTATTTACAGTAGTCATGACAGAACTCTTCTTTTTTTTTTGGTGAAATGCCACAACTCTGAAAACCAGTTGGATGGTTGAAAACCATCCAAAAGTTAATCCGTCACGGTCTTTATCAGTTTTTACGAGGCATGTCTGAATAGCTCAGTAGAATCAGGAAGAAAGTTAAATATGCAGGACAGGCCTATTTTACTGGCCCTCTGCCTTCTGTGTTCTTGAATTTGTCACTGAAGGGCATCTAGAACATAGCTGGCTTTCCAAACAGTTGCAGTTTGATCTGAACACTGCTAAGAGATCTTGAAACCTGTGTGTGTGTATGGATGGATTTTTATCCCATTTTCTTTGAAAGCCAAGGTCCTGCTTTGGTAAATGACATCACTAAGCCCCTAATAGCATATTATGTACAAAAGATAGGTTAAGGTCTGTTCTTCTCAGCTTCAGAAAGCTGCTTTTGTAATAACTGTAATAACTTTGTAATAACTGTTAACTTTGTATCAACTAGGTGTGTTTAATGACCATAAGTGACCTATTAGGTCAGAGTGGAACAATCTAAAGGATAAAAAACAATGCAAATGGGAAACACTTTGTCTCAGCTAAAGAAAGCAGGAAAAAAAAATGCTAAGTCTTAGTGGTGCAAGAGCTTTTTAATGGGTTTGTTATGAATTCTTGACATATTTGTTATTAAAAGAGCATGCGTTTTCACCATTGTTAATTTTGCTCAGCCATTCATTAAGAAATAATTGCCATAGCCTGAATCTAAAAGGGTATCCTAGGACTCTTGAACATCTTTAGAAACTGAGGACAGATTGTGTTTTCTACTTGTTATAATTAAGAAAAAGAGAAGAAAGAGATGAGTTCCAATGTGTTAACTATTCCCACCGATTATAAACTCTTTATTGGCAATGGGTTGAATTAAAATTAAATTCCTCTCTTCAATCCACTCTTGGACTACTTTAATTTTCTCTTGGAAACTAGACTGTGTCGGCATTGCCACATGTAAAGCTTTACGAGATCTGTGTTTTCTCATTAAAGAGAGAAGTCTATGTCTGTAGACACCAGAGCTTGCCCTGTTTAAAGCACAAAGTACATAGTTAGCAGCTGTTCAGAAACTTTTTCCTGTTATCTCTATTTGCTTAAATTGCTAAATTGTTTCCATGAAATGTCTGCAAACATAAGGGAATAATTTGTGTAAGTGGAAGAAGTTTGTCTGACAAAAAAAAAAGAGGACTTTAAAATATTCTTAATATTTCTCTCTCTTTTTTTGTTTTTGTTTTTTTTTGGGTTTTTATTTGTTTGTTTTTGTACCAGTATCCAGCTGCCTTAATGAATCTTGGAGCCATTCTCCATCTCAATGGTAAACTCAAAGAGGCTGAAGAAAACTACCTCCTTGCTCTTCAACTTAAACCTGATGATGTCATCACTCAGTCCAATCTTCGCAAATTGTGGAATATTATGGAGAAACAAGGTTTAAAGACATCCAAAACATGATGCTGAGAGCTCTGTGAACTTTTTTTTTTTTTTGAACTGATCAAATCCCAAGCTAGAACTTCCACGAAGTTGTCTGATCACAGAGCTCATTGAACTTGACTGCAAGGATCGGAGGTCTGAATTGCTGCTAGGAGAAGCTGTTCTGCTTTTTTGGCATAGTTTGTTTTTTGCCAGATGAAAAGAAAAAGGGAGACTTTTTGAGGAGTTCGTAATGGACTGAAGTGTTACCCCGCAAAAATATGTAGAACTGTAGCACTTAAATGAGGGTGTTTTGGTGTACTTGGTAAACCGTTGCAAATCCCATATTGCTCATTTTTGTGTGGGTACTTGAAATGTATACTGTCATAGAAACGCTAAGGGAATATTGTATAGTACACACTAAGCAATATGGGAGTAAAAAGTGGTAATAGTAGGTTAACGTATTTTGCTGAGACTGTAACTCATTAAAATGTATACTAAATCCAGCGTGTTTGCAGTTTGTCTTAATGCTGCTGTATCTCACCTTAGGACCACTTGCTTATCAATTTCACATCAATTTATATGACCAATTTTTTTTTCAAACTTGTCGCTTGTGATTAGATGACAGTATTCAAAATCGGTTTACTGAGTGTACACATATGATTTCAGCTTGTTTAAAGGTGTGATGAAGTTTTTTTAGGATACACAGTCTAATGGCTATGGGTTATAGAGAATGACAGATATGTAGGCAAAAAGAAAAAAAAGTTGGAGATGTTTTTAATGTCTTAACTTATCAATACAAACAACACTGATGTTTGCCCTGGTACAAAATGAGCGTGGTCAGTCTGTCATCTTAAGAAAATAATAATAATTTGGTGTTACAGAAGGATGCATTTGAATCCTTTACCTTGCTGTCAATAAGACTGGATTTAAACTTAGCCAAATGAGATTTGAAAATATTAGTGCTTGAATATGCTTCAAATGAGATTTCATCAGCAACTTTTGAGTAAAGGGAGTGAGACACATTGAGGCTAGCAAGTAGCTGAAGGGGTTGGATTTTGTTGAATCATGCGCAGTGTAGATAAAGATCAAGAGAAACATCAAAGATGGCCAGTTACTTTTTCCAGTGATATTGTTTAAAAAAAAAAAAAAGTTATCCATTCAGATTCTAACCAAATGCTAGAATTCTGTTTGTATTCTGACACGCATACGCACAGCAAAGCTGTCAAATATCTAAATATGCTTTTGGTGAGTTTTGGTTTATTTTTTTGTTTGGAATAATTTGGCCTAGTTACTATTTTAATTTTTTTTAATGTAAAAATAATTTATTTAAAATTGCAGTGTATTGAAGCTTTAGTCAGATTTTTCCAGGCCATTTGCTAACTGCTTTTTTCTTTGGAATAAGTATTATTGCTTCTAAGAAATTTGCTATTTCATTTAATGACCTGTTTATATCTGCTTCGGTGTTCTTTTCATAATGGTAGATATAACATTAAAGTGGATAGAGCACCTTGAACTGAAGCTTCTTCAGGATCTTCTTTTAAAAACTGAAACTGAAAAAGCTTTTCTTACCATTAATCACCATTCCAACAAAACTGTTGAGAAGAATACTTTGCTGTATTTATTTATTTATTACTTGACTGCAGCAACATTTTCTGTCATTAACTCAATAGCCTAAGTGTTGCTATTTCTTTTATCTGGTTTCCCTGCCTTTTTTTTTAATTATTTTTTTGTGGTTAGTATGTGTACTTTATGGCAAAGGGGGCACTTGGATGTACTCTACTTGGTCATTCTCCCCTTGTACTTGGATTTTAGATGTGTACCAAATTGCATGCGGAAGTAACTGTTTCCAAGCCAGTAGAGTCAAAACCATAGTAGGGTGCGTTTCCCTTTTCTTCCTTCATGCTCACTGAAACACGGAGCTGCCAAGTTCACTCCTGGCCTGCCAGGAGGGCCGGGGGAGCGAGGCTGCTTTTGTAGAATATGTCAAGTCTTTCTAAAGTTACAATATGGCTGGAACAGCAAAACTGAAGGGTCAAAAATTGAATTTCTTCAGCGTTAAAATACAATGTTAGCTTGAACTTATTCTCCCTCTTTTCTGACTTCCTGGGAAGTTATAGAAGTAAATCAGATAGTACCTGTGACAGAACTCAGTATAAAACTGTGGTATCTTGCAGCTTTATCTGCAGCTCAACAGTCATCAAATTTTGATGGCTTCTTGGTCGTAACCATTCACTATGTTATTTGTCTCCTCAACTTGTAATCATTCTTGTTTAGTAATTTTTATTCATTGCACAAGAGGGGGAAGGGGGAGCACACATTCGTTGCAGTCATGCTTGCATTAATAACTGTTTGTTTTGGCACCTTAAGAGAAAAAAGAAAAGAAAAAAAAAAGAAAAAAGGACTAGCATAAATTTCACAAGAATGTCCCTGAATACATTTTTAATATAGGTCTAGGCTTGATAACTCTTTTTCTTTTGGGATAAATTTAAAACGTTTAAAAATATGTCTCTCTGCTCAGGGATTTATGATGGATTATTGCAGACAGTGCTAAAAAAAATAAGAGCACAAGACAAGTTTACTAAATTAAAATTTTATTTTTTGAAAACCTGTTATTTGTATAAATTATCAGATTTGTAGGCTTTCCTTTTTGTAGAAATAATTGTTTATGTGCCAGATAAGAGAATTTCAATTTTGTTTTCAATAATAAAGCATTGATAACTAATACATTGTGCATTCCTTCATCTGTTACTGTAGCAGTTCTATTGACTTTTTTCTTATTTAAATTTAGTGAGTTATATTGACTACTTCTTGTACAGGACAACTATATGGCATAACTAGAATACAAAGGTGTCGCAGTCATCTTTCTTCTATACTCTTGACTATTCTACTTCAGTTTATATTTTCAAATATAAAATGCTCCTTGGAAGCCTCCTTACCAAATTTAGCCAAAAAAGTATGGTAACTATTAAATTTGTATGCTGTTTCTAAACTGTGATGGAACACAAGCTGATAAACAAGAGACATTTGCAAATATTTTTTATAGTGATGTATAAGCACAATAAAAATACTCCCAAAATTATAATTATCAGTCAAAGCCTGGAAGAGGCTTGGCTTTATATGAGTGGTCTTCCTAGTGTTTGGGATGACGTTTTTTGATGCTGCAATGTCTCCTGCGGTAGCCTCTAGTTTCACATCTACTTTTTTTTTCTGCACAGGAGCTGTTATAAGAGGGTTTGGTTTTTTGCCCTCTTGCTGTTTCCTGATTCTTGCACAGATTTTAGTTCAATGGACCTAAGACTAATGCCCTGACACCTTCCCAGTTCTGTTGCATTCACATCCTTTGTATCAGTAGATTTATACTGCAGTTAGAAGAAAATGTTGATGGACATGCATACAGCATTAGAGAGGCTTTGGTTCGTTGACTTCCAAGTTTGCTTATGGTGCCTTATTTTTATCTAAGGTCTTGCCATCACCGACATGGTCATTACCTGCCTAAGCAGGTTTTGATGAAATGGCAGATAATGTATGCAGAGCATGCAAAGCAGAATCTGAGCTGTGTCATTGCTGCAAAACAGGTTTGAACTCCTGCTCCGGTGCCTTATTTACTCATGAAAAATGAGTAAAAACTTTAGAGGGATAGACTTTATTCAATAAAGAAGGAACAGCAAGATCAAGTTGTACTTGGACTACGAAGAGCAGTACATTAAGAACAAACAATCCAGAATTGAAAAAAAAAAAAAAAGAAAGAAAGTGTAGTAATTAATCAAAATCAACCCTTGCAAGCCAGAAATGCTGACCTCAGAAGGAAGCCTAACATAGGCTGATAAATTCACCATGAAATGCTGAGCGCGCATCAGGTGTTAACGCTGCTGGATTACAAAATCTTTGTGCTTGCGTTTGCACTCAAAACTCAAATGGTGCTTTCTCCTCTTCCTTTTCTTACCTGGGCGTCCTGTTGTGGTGCTGACTCTTTGGAAGCACCACAGATCTAGCGGGCAAACCTAAAGGTAACATGCAACGAAGCATTTTAGAAGGACAGAAACATTAAAATGGCCTTTCTTAAAAGGTGCGAGAAAACACAGGTTTAACTCAGTCACGTTTTCTGAACACTCATGTCATTTTTAGTACATTTCCAGTGACAGAGAGTAAGCACATTGACTTAATTTAATTAAGTGTGTAGGCATTTTGGTGCAGTGCTTGAGGATTAATATTTTTTTCTTTATAACTGTGTGTTGGTTTGTGTGCAGTTGAGCACAAATTTATGCTTAGAAGCATAACATTTACATTAACATTTCCTTTTGAAGAAACAGACATGGAAGCCATGTACAGTGCAAAAATATATATTTTTGATTTGAAAGAACTTGTGAATAAGCTTGTGTTTCTTTGCATCACATACTGATCTCTTACCTGCTAGATTTGTATTTTATATGGACCTTTTTAAATTGTTTTTCTGAAACTCTGAAGCTGATTGTGTTAAACAGTGCTCCTGCAGAGTTTGAGTAGTATAAGCCAGAGGTACAACAGCATTGTGAGAAACAAAAATGGAAATAGGCTTTGACAGCCAAACTTGAGATCAGCTTTGATTTCGGGAATGATTTAACAAAGGTGAACAGATTTGCAAACCAGAAATGCAGTGGTTTGCGGCACTAAGTAGTCCCAGAATGTAAAGATTGTTTGAGAGGCTTTGTTTCTTCTCCATATTTTTTCCCATTAGCAAAGCATTTTTTGTTCTATTCTGGAGATTTTTTTTTCTCTAATTATGTTGAAAAAGAACAAGTTTCTGCATATCCAGTATTTTATTACAGTGAGAAACTAATTTTACAAAGAGCTGATGCATTTATTATTTTGACATGCTGATTGCAATGACCATAAGGTTCTTCACAGTATGTCAGTACAAGTATTCTGGTATGTTGTTTCTTGCATTAAATAAATTCCCTCTTCTGATTTATATCCACTGTGCAAAGACAGTCATTATAACAAAGAAGTCATTTTTGCCCACTCTGAGTTTCTGGAATCCAGCACTTGTCTTCCTGTTGTGGCAATGAATACTTTTACATTACACTGTAAGTATATAGGATGCTAGAAAAAATGTCTTACATTTGATTTTTTTCTCTTCTTCTTTTCAATCACCATCATTTTGCAGGATTATTTTTTACCCTTTGCTACTGCTTTATGAAACAATGCGTTTAAAAGATGAATGAAAATTTAAGCATATTTAAGTAAGTACAAGTTTAAAGAAAAGTCTTAGGGGAAGATTTTGGTAGAACAGAAATAAAAAAGCAGCAGGCATCCTAGTCTTCTCTCAATTCATTACCTTTACTGCAGAGTAGGGGGAAATAACACTGGAAAGCCTTCATAGGAACTGAGAAAGAATAAATTCTTTTGTATATACCTTTACAAACTTGACAAGTGCTAACTGACTGTAGGGAGAAGCTAAACTGAGAGAAGCAGGCTGGGTCTTGATAGTCCCCTGGTGGGCAGTCGTCAAGGCAGGAGATGGAAGCAAATTCGAGTTGGTAACCAGGCATGGATTTCATCCAACCTATTTGAAAAATACAATATGACAAAAGACCACCCATCTTGATTACCTGAATTTCTTGCAGAAGTGGGTTTCCAGTGGCTCCATTAGCCCTGACTGAAGCAAAATGTCAGATGATAGAGAAGCTGGAACAAAATATTCTGAAAATATTTAAAAAGAAAGACTTCATAAATTTCAAAGGCCTCTTATTCTGTTTCCTATATTATTATATTTCAAAGCTGTGTGTTAGATCAGACATGCACCTGAACCTGTTCTGCTCATGTGGTAGAGCTCAGAGGGTGCTGATCAGTGGCTCAGAGTCTAGTTGGAGGCCAGTAGCTAGCGGTGTCCCCCAGGGGTCAGTCCTCAGTCCAGTCCTGGTGAATTTATTCATCCACAACCTGGATAAAAGGATAGAGTGCACCCCCAGCAAGTTTGCTGATGACACCAAACTGGGAGGAGCAGCTGATACCCTAGAGGGCTGCGCTGCCATCCAGAGGGACCTGGATCGGCAGGACAACTGGGCGGTGAGAAAGCTCATAAAGTTCAACAAGGGCAAGTGCAAGATCCTGCACTCAGGGAGGAATAACCCCAGACACCAGTACAGGCTGAGGACTGACCTTCTGGAGAGCAGCTCCGCAGAGAGGGACCTGGGTGTCATGGTGGATGCGTCATGCTGTGCCCTTGTGGCCAAGAAGCCCAAGCGGATCCCGGGGTTCATTAAGAAGAGTGTCTACAGCAGGTTGAGCGAGGTGATTGTCTCCCTCTGCTAACTCTGGTGAGGCCGCATCCGGAATACTCTGTCAGTTCTGGGCTCCCCAAGAGGGATGTGGAGCTACTGGAGAGAGTCCAGCGCAGGGCTATGAGGATCATCAGGGGCCTGGAACATCTGCCCCATGAGGAAAGGCTAAGAGAGCTGGGCCTGTTCAGCCTGAAGAAAAGGTTGAGAGGGAAACTGATTGGTGTATTTAAATAGCTTAAGAGAGAGAGTAAGGAGGATGGGGCCAACCTCTTTTCAGTAGTGTCCAGCGGTAGGACAAGAGGAAATGGCCACAAACTGAAACATCAAAAGTTCCACAGGAACTTAAGGAAAAATTTCTTGACAGTGAGGATGACAGAACACTGGAACAGGTTGCCAGGAGAGGCTGTGGAATCTCCTTCATTGGAGGTCTTCAAAAGCTCCTTGGACGCCATCCTGCGTAACCTGTTGTAGGTGACCCTACATGTGCAGGAGGGTTGGACTAGATGATCTCCAAAGGTTCCTTCCTACCTTAATGATTCTATCATTCTATGATTCTATGTGCTAGAGAGTTCAGTGATATATTTCCTGGCCTTTTTTTGTCATATTAACCCCCACCCATCCTCCCCCCTCTAAAAAAAAAATACCTCTAACAGATAAACAAAACTCAGGGAAAAAAAAATCTCCATCTAAATCCTATCTCTAAGGTAAAAAAAATGCAAAGACCATCTGTGAGATTTCATGCAAAAGCAGAAGACAGTTTAATTCAAGTTTTGATGAGAAATTGGTTTAGTAAGGAAAATTGTTGTGCATGTTGGCTTTTTAAAAGTTCTACACAAACTGAAGGAAACTGCTCCATCGAACTGTTGGTTCCATGGAAAAGCAAAGAGAGGAGCAGCCTTTTAATAAAGTATTTTTTAAAAAAACTCCATTCCTGGAGATGAGTCCTGCTAATTTGGGAGGAGAAAAAAAGTATTGACGGAATATGGGAAACTGTTCTTCAGTTGATTGCTTTGTCTCTTTTGATTTCCTTATTGCGGTAACAATGACTGATTTTGGGGTTATCAGAGATTCTGGCTGAATGGGACTGCATGTCCTTCCATGTTTTTTGTCAAATCCTAATTTGTCACTTCCGTGATGGATGCTTCATACTTTAATTCTCTTGAAGTATACAAAATGAGCTTAACTTTTCTAGCTTTAGTCTTCTTGGAACCTTTCTTCTGCATTTTACTCTTGTCCTGGGGGGGTGTTTTGTTTTTTCTCCTTGACTGTAAAGCACTCTGTATTGTAAGGGGCCTGTATAAATAAAAGTAATTAATTTTTCTGCCTCATTCAGGGAATTATAAGTAAGAATAACAGGGAATGCCAATCTAACTTTTAAATAAATTACTTGCAGAGTAAATACCTTTTAATATGCACCTCCCCTTTTGTCTCTTAAATGACAAGAAAAGGTAGTAATACTGAAAATGTAAAAATGACTCATACATTTAAGATCAGAGAGACTCAGGAAGCTGTAGAAATGATAGGCTGCCTTATACTGGATGAGCAGCATCACTTGGTGTTGGGTTTCTACTTTTAATTCAACATTGGTAATGACTTAACCATACTCTGTACCTCTTAAGGGGAATTGTACAGGTTCCAACTATCTGTTAAATTAAACATTAGTGATTGTTGTGAGCATGTAGAGCAGAGCTGTGACAAAGGGGATGATAACTGTGTGTATAACTAAGCCTACTATGAGCCTACTTGATTCACAAAGTTAGATACCACATTAGAAGAATTGAAGGGTTTTTTTTTTCAGTGTAGTTTCAGCAGTTGCACAGTTGAATGTTAAGAATGGCTTGCTCTAACTTTTCTATATTAGATACAGTATATCCTGCATGTGAAATAATGAAATGCTGGAAAGGGTTCACATAGTTACGTCTTTTAAATAAATGGTTTAATATGCCGATGCTTTTCTGGCAGTAATTTCCTCTGCCAGCTGCTTCTGTCTTGGTGGTACTTTGAAACTCGTGGGGAGCAATAAAAATCAGACTTTCTGGAAAAGAGAAGTTTTGATTACTAACAAAATCCAAGCACAACAAGGCATAGCAGTATATGTGACAAACCTGGAAAAAATAAACATTCATATTACTGCAAGCAGGAAACTTCTCAAGGGTCCTTCTGCTTGCAGGACTGTTCCCATTAAGTCAACAGATCCGGTTCCCTTACAGTTTCTGCAGAGCTACAGTTCCTATAGTTCCTTCCAGACAATCTGCCCCTACTTTTCACCTACTTAGCTTGTAAGCATACAGTCCTGTCCCAGGTGAAGTCGATACTCATTTCGTCATTGACTTGAGTGGCTAAAATTTCACTGTAGGAAATTTGTGGGGACAAAGACCTGTTCACATTTATGCATTGGTTCCTCTGGAGATTTTTCTTGTATTTTTTTCTGGCATAGTAAGAATGATATTCTCATGATTCTCTCACATACTCAGAAAGTCTTACACCAAAAACCCTCAAGTACACGCCTTTTTATTTTTATTTTTTTTTTTGGCAGGAGGTGATGGATCTACTGCCTTAGCCGAGCAAAGTGAAACTGTGTTACTAAAAGCATCAAGACAGAAGGCAGAGGTCTTGGTTAGGAAAAGACAATTTATTGGAAGATACAGCCCCTCCACTAACTGGAGAGCTCCTGTTATTACAGCACTGGAGCATCCAGCTGCGAACTAATTCTTATTTTAGTTTGGCAAGTGCCCTGTTATAATTATTTCAGTGCTACACCGAAGGAACGTGAAAGCCTGATAAGAAAGTGATCTCTGTCTTTCCTGTATATTATCTATATTTCTCCTCCCCATCTCCCACAGAACATTATTTCTAGTGTTTTCTGTATGACCTCACTTAGGACAGACTTTAACTGTGCTTCACAGGCCACTGAGCAATGTTGTTTGGAAATTGATTAGAAACTGTAATTATTGTAGCAGGAACATAATAATGATTGATTGGATGAAGCCAAGTTATCAAGGGGAGGGAAAAAATAGGACTTCATCTAAATTTATTTTTGCTCTAGCATGAAATAATTGAAATAAAGGGCTGTTAGATGGGATTTTTACTATTGTTTAAGATATGAAAATGGATGAAAAATAAAAATACAAATCCCCTTCAGTAAATCCCAAATTTCCGGGAATTATGGATGATTATCTTGAGTTTATGTTAAAAAAGACTTATTCTACTTGATGTAAAGTCCTATCTCATAAAGATGAAGGAGAAAAGAAAAAAAAATCATTGATAACTTTGTCAAATCCCATTGTAATAAATTTGAAGGTTAATAATTAATTTTCTTGGTTGCAGTGTCTCTTAATCAACTGGCATTAGTTGTTGGGTTCACTGCAATAATAACTGCAACTTTGTGACTGACCTTTGAAGACTGTGAAAAACTACAAATTTGCTGATGCACTTGCTTGAATTTAGCCTCAGAATAGCAGAGAGAATCCTTCACATTTTAACACAGAACCTGACACTATTCAATGCAACTACTCCATGCCATGCTGGTGGTGTATGTGTGTGTGTAGACATTATATGTGTGTATATATATGTATATACACATATATATATATATATATACACACTCTATATATATACTCCAATGTATTCAATACATTGTTACCAAGTAACACAGCAAGTCCCTGGACACAGGGACACTATCTGTTATTGTCAATATGAGGACTTTACATTAGGTGAGTCCATGGCACATGATTTAATTGGACAACAGGGATTTTCAGAAGCATATTAGATACCACTGGGAAATGAGAGAGACAGATGGTCACTGAGGCAATTTCTGTATTTTTTAAACATACAGAAATTGATATTTGAAGATGGGAGTGAAAGATACTGAGAAGTTACCCTATGTGATTCCCTAATGATGCAAAAATAATAGGAAAACACTGGTTTTGCCAGGATCACATCAGTGAAATAGAGATAGCAATAATAGCGGAGTAACCACATTTTATATATGTATATTTTCTATCCCTGTTAATTATAGAATGATTAAATTCTGTATGGCCTTCTGTGATTTTTTTTCTTTCTTTAATCTCTCTCTCTCTCTTTTTTTTTTTTTGTCTTTCATGAAGTTAACATTTAAGAGAAAAAATTATCCAAAATGATTGAACAATTTTCTCATGAAATTAAGACAGAACTTTAGTAATGGATATTTCTCTCTGTCCTTTTCTCTGTCCAAATTTCCCTTTTCTCAGTGACTGGATTCTTGTAGCTATTTCAGGCTTCACCTTCCACATCACAGTTGAGATTCATTGTCTGTTCACCTGATTTCTGTAAGAAGAGCATTGCTTCCTTCCTCTTGAATAAGTCTGATATTGTTTGCCAGAAGTTTTTGCCATGATGCAAAAGCAGATACCAACCATTCACCTAGAAAATTCCACTCTTACAAGCAAAGGCAAAACAAATAATTTGCCCTGCCAGCTGAAAGATTCAGATGAGGAATGATTGAAGCATGAAGCTTGCTTATTCTAATTTCATGATTCATGTTGCTTATTTCATTAAGCCTTTTTTGGAAAATATAAAATGAAAAGTTTTAAGATTCTCTAGCCTACAATTTTATGGTTGTTCCTACACTGATGGAGTCTGTCTTTGTAAAGAAGAGATTGGAGCTGCTTTCCTCCCATACTCAAAGAGAAATATACAGCAATACTATGGCAAATATATCAGATGTTTGGTCTCCTAGGCTAAGGGTTAAGGACAAACAGACTAAAGCACACTTAAAATATATAGGGTTGTGAGAAAGAAAACTGGGTTGCCAGTGTGCTAACCCGTACAAGGAACAGGAAAAAAAAGACAAGCACTCAAAGCCTGCTGTGTGACCATACAGTAATCACCTGAGCTAATGTAGTTTTTCTCTCAGCTTCTTGTTGTTTTTATAACTTGCAGCTGATGCACAGTCACCTAACTTTTTCTTCTCTGATTACAGGGAACTGCAATGGCAAGAGTGAGCTTTTCTTTGGAACACCTTAGAGGAGAATAGCTTAGTGTTCTTGTGGCAGTATGAAAGATACACACCAAAAATGTAAAAGCTTGCCACCGCAACACCTAAAACCCAATAATGATGACAGCCCTCTTGATTAGAAACTTGCTTGTTTGACTTAGAATAGATATTCTGGTGCTTGAAGGTCACAGAAATTATTATTCTTCAAGAGCACTTTGCAAGGGAAAAATCTGATTTGTTTTGAGCTTTTCTTGAAGAAAAAGGAAGAAGAAAAATACTTTGCCATTAATTGCTGCATCCAAATGCACCTTCAAAGTACTAGAGCAATCACTGGGTGTCTATTAGCTGAGGCTCAGTCACTGACATACTTACTGCAAACATGGGCTAATTTAATCTAATTAAACTAAAATGCAAGAAGCTTAATTTAAGCATAGTCATCTCACGTTTTATACAAATAAATGTTTGTTCATGGGTCTTATGAAGAAGCCCAGAGAGGCTGTGGAGTCTCCTTCTCTGGAGATCTTCCAAACCTGCCTGGATGCCACCCTGTGCCACGTGCTCTGGGTGTCCCTGCTGGAGCAGGGGGGTTGGACTAGATGATCTCTAGAGGCCCCTTCCAACCTCAGCCATTCTGGGATTCTGTGGTTCTGTGTGTACCCACAATGAAAGCAAGAACCCACTTTTTGGTGAGTTGCAAAGCTGACCTGAGCAGAAGTGATACATGACTCCATATTTGGGAAGATTAACAAAACAAACCATAAAGTTCATTTTGTTTAAGCTACCTCTGTAATTGCACCACAAAAGGTGTTTCACACTTCTTACAACACACAAATGATTGCAATTCTTCCATCTGAGAAGGTGGAATGATTTTTTTTATTGAGAGGCCTTTTAATGGTTCTAAATACGATTGATCACAGTACTTACTCAAAAATATATAACATCTTTTAGTCCTTTACAAATCTTAAAAAATACATAAAGCAGGGGAATGGGAAAAACAATTTTCAATATAATTTTCACCTTTTTTGGGTGAGATTAGTCAAATTCAGTGAGAGCAAATAGGAAATACGGAAGTTAGAGTGAGAAAGGCAAGCGGGCAGCCAGACGCTAGCAGAAATACAATGATCATTTGGAGCCAGTCAAGGAGCTAGTGGCGGCTGATGCAATTCATCATTAGCAGGAGGAACAGGATGCATCAAGGATGGAGAAAGTCACCTGAGAATATGTTAAAGAAATTTAGGAAAAATGACCCCTCTGTAATATCTATTTTTTTTTTGCTCTGTGCTGTAATAAGGATTAGATGTGTAAGCTTGTTTGAAAACTAGCTATCCTTACAACCCCACAACTACTGCATCCTATATACATGGATAAGATATTGTGTTATTCTCACATATTATTCTCTCAGAGAGTCTAACTGGGAAAATATTGTGCCCAGCTGAAGCACACTGTTGTAAAAATCAAAGAAATTTTGCTGAAGTAAATGGAGTTGCATGAGTGTAAGCAAAAACAGAATCCTACCCTTATGCTATTTATTTTTCATTAATAATAAAAAAATACAAGGTTTTATGCTTCGAAAATGTTCTCACTTAAAAATTTTTCAATAAATACGTTTCTTCAGGAAGTTTATGTTCTATTACTTTAGAGTACCAAAATTACTAATCATTATGCTGTTATATTTCATTAAAGTTAATTGATTTCAAGCATTTGAGAAAGTGATTTACTCCCACTACCACTTCAGAAGTTTCTAGCAGCGGCACATAAATCATGATTTTGTCAGAGCAGATTTTACATTACCTCTTTGGTTAGCTTGTCCATGAGCTTTCAGGCTGGCATTTTGATTACACCTTTCATTGTCATCCTTGTTGCTAAAATGGTAAACAAAGTCAAAAAATGTATTTTCCCAGAACCCCTGAACTTCTAAATGAGGAGTATCTGATGCTAGCTGAAGTTGTAATGCTGAAAGACAAAAAGAAAGAAAAGAAATGTACAAACAAATAAGGCAACTTCTCCCCCACACACTGTTGCAAAAAAACAAGTTTCCTAAATCTGGGTAGAGAAAGGCTTTTATTATCTGTCATGCATGCAGTTAAGCTGTTTCTTGTCTTGCTAAATAGTTTTGCATACCCAAACATTTTTAAATGTTTAAGGGAATATTTTCTTGGCTATTACTGAATCACATGCTATTGAGATTATTGAGTTGAAATAGATGAAGAATAGCAGTCTAAGAGTAAACAGCAGTTAAGGAAGAATAGCATATTCTAGTGGATTCTGAAAAGAAGTCACCAAAAACACAAGAGTAAGAATAAAGTTTGCCTTTGCTTTTACTGAGATGAGGCTTCTGTGATATTTTTCTGCATGTCTGCCTCCTTCCTAACTAATTTTGAATTTATTGGCCAAATTCAAGTGAGCGTGGTGTAGATATAGTACCTGGCAATAGGCAGTTGTGTGCAGGAAAAAGGCTCTGTTACTGTTCTCACCCTAATCCTCCTGCTCCCCAGGGCCTTTCAGAGCAAATCCATACCGGAGAGTGAGACCCTCAACGTGGGAAAGCAGAAGCTTGCACCTTTGTAGTCATCAGGGAATCTGACCATTAGATACAATCCATAGGAAACCAGGCCTCATTAGTTCTGCTGCTCACAGGACTGTTTTTCTAATGTAAAGAGCATCAGCTGTACAAGCAATTTTTTTCTCTAAGAATTTCAATCTATCTGGGTGCTTAGCACTGGGGTATGTAACATATGGTATTTTCGACCTGCAGTGAAGTAGTATTCCACTCCGTTAAGTTGTTGTGCTCTTGATATTTCTAAAACTCCCATTCTCTGAGCTATATATCTGGGAAATACTGGCATCTTTTCCTGCAGAGCATGCTCCACAGATTTCGGTGTCACACTAGAGGCTCTCATGTAAAGATATTTAAAACACCACTCATCATTCTATTAATGCTAGTGTAGTCCTTAATATATTTTGCTGAAGCTATTAGAATATTTTAACATTCCATCACTCCTGGAACATAGAGGGGTCATAGAGCAATAATTTTCCCGTGACAGCAATGCCTTTGAAGCAAAACAAATGAGTATTTAACACTCCAGAGCAACTTTCAAAAACAATGTGTGATAGGCAGAGAGAAACACTACTACAACCAAATGAAACTACCAGAGGAATGTAGGTCAGGAAAATGCAATTATCTGCCTAGAAATTTAAAAGGATAGTGAGGCTAGGGCACTATTTTTGTTCTAAAGAACTACAAAGCTTTTAGAAGCCACAACTTAGAAGACCCTCCATCCTATTTCTTCCTGGAAAAAGAGAGTCCCTGTGAAGTTTCCTGATTGATAGGGTTGTGATCGAAGTGTTGTGTGGTATTTGCTTCCTCTGTGTTACCCACTTCCTTTTGTAATGTGGGATTCTTGGAGATCAAGGGAGGTCATGAGATCAATGATGTGAAGCATTACAACAAAAATCTTCCAATAAACGAAACCGTATTTTGATGCTGACATTAAGGAACACAGTGTCAAAAGCAGTGAACTAAGAGCTGGCCACCCAGTAATACAGTATCTTGCCATTATATCTTTCATCTTACTGTATCCCAAACTATTTAAAATCATAACAAATTGGGATCTCCTTATTTTATACAGCTGCTTGGGAGGCAGAAAAGCATAGAGTCAGTAGGAGCATGCACCCTTGCCATTTAATATTATGTTTATTATATCTGGCTTTAGGCAGTTCTACTCTGTTATCTGTGAACTTTTATATGGCTTTGTTCACAATAGTATCTGAGTGTGTTTCAGTAGTTCATAAACTGTCAGGCTCAAAGTCATTTTTATTTTCTTCCCAGGGGAGAATTGTATTCTAATGGATGCGAATGGCTTAAATTTATAGTCAAAGTCTATTTTATAGTTCTGATTCTAGCAGTTTGTTACATTATTTTACAGAGATATTCTCTTATGTGTTTATGCTGGACTTCTTTAGCACAGATAGCTGTAGAAAAGCATCTTATCCTTGGAGTGGAAATCAGCATTGGCTGGGAAAGGTCTGTGCTTACTCTGAAGTGCTCTGTTGTGGTAGAAGAGCAGAGCTCTGTACCATGATTTTTATCAAGAGGTTTATGTAACCATTTATATATACTAGCTCCGGACAACTGAAAACCAGGAAATACTGCATGCTTTGACTTGAAACTTGAATCTGTCCACTAATAATGTAGAAAGCCAAGGACAACTTTGATTTGCTTTTACTAGTCAGTAGATGGTGCATCTTTAGTACTAGCAAGCCTTTCCATATGGCATAGTGATTTTCTAACTTAGGAGACAGAGTATAAATACTATGGCTTTTTATTGAGGAGCATCAAAATGAGTTTGAACAGGATGAGTCAGACAAGGCTTTGCCTACCCAGATGGGTGCAGGCTGTCATGTGTTTGATCTGCTTGCCCTCTGAGCTGCCTGGACAGAAGCCAGCTATGGTCTGGAAGCCATAAAGACACGTTAACACATTGCTGTGCTGCAGTTCATCATACTCATCAGTGTAGTTTACTCATCAAAAGGAGCACGTTCAGCAAAAGCAAGGCTGCATTTGTTTCAATAACCTCTTTTTTATATAAAGACACTTCATATTTTTCCAACTACTGTACAAAAAAAATCATAGATCAATTGGTTCTCAAAAAGTGAAAGCAAGAGGTGTTTGATATGCTGCTGAACTTGCAAAATGATTGGTAGTTGTTATTCTTTGGAAAGTTTCATGAACTTTTCATTTCTGCGGGAGAAAGAACTACTAAGTAAGTTCTTTGTAATGTAAGAACCTGGTCTGATAAGAGAGTACAAAGAGGAGATAGATCTAGAAATGATGACAGTTGTTCTGATCAAAAAAAATAGTGAAGAATTATTGGGTTTTGATAAGGTTTTGAAGGGATTGTGGTAGCTTACGATACGGCTGTAGGCTCTGATGTTAACATCAGCCAGCCCAAACTCCAAACAGGCATCTGGCACCCAAACTTCCGCACTCTGCTACCCTGGTCCCTCTTCTCATTCCTGACGTCAAGGGTGGGGATGGTTGACAGGGAGGAAGTGGCTGAGCGTTGATGCCTGAGGTTTTATGAGATATGAGTTATGACAATATTAAGTAAAAAAGAAAAAAAAAGGGGGAAAAATCATATAAAAGGCAGAGAGGATGGCAGGGG
>NW_010584388.1:709585-720511 GCF_000705375.1 Tinamus guttatus | reverse complement strand
GTGAACTGAAGGAATGAAATGACATCCACAGGTTTCCCTTCTGGAAAGGATGGGGAGTAATTGGCAGGAGTTAAACACAGCGTGCCACAAACTCAGTCTCCAACGATCATTAATAATCTTGAGAAATGGGTCTAGAGACAGAAATGAAAACAGCAGTATTTGTGAGGCAGCGCCGACATGGCCTGCCGTCCTGTTGAGCGTCGTAGCCTGTCAGGAGCCGTTACCGTTGCGCTTCCGTCACACTGACATACAGCATCACACGTGAAGTGAGTGGCAGACGAGACAGCACGGAGGCAAACTGTTCAGCAGATGGCACAGCCTACTCAGTCAGCAGCTGAAGCTGGAAAATAGAGCAGGTGCCTTTTTCTTTTTTTTTTTTTTTTTCTCCTTCCCTCTTGGATCCTGGTTGGCAGCTTCCTTCCTTTGCTCTACCAAGGCAGGCCGGAGGGGTTTCAAAGTATAATTAATAATAGTTCAAGTATAACGTGATGGATACTTTGAGAATATTACAAGACCTAACAGGTATCTCTTCCCAACTGTGACCCACCTGTGGCTCATTGTGGTTCCTTTCTTTTTAAAACCTATATATATAGCTACATCAGTCTTAAGAGCATCTACTTTCGTTCTCAACGACTGCAGGAGAAAAATGCGAAGTCTTCTTTGGGAGCTGGGAAAAGAATGGAGGAAACAGTATGATGTGTTGTCTTGTTCAAGACAGAGTTAAATCCTGCTTCTTTTGAAGAAGATTGCAATGCTCCCATTGACTTCAGCAGTGTTGGACTGGACTCTTACAAACCCTCAAATGATCTTTTAAGAAAAACAAGGAGCCGTGAGTTAAACATAGTCTGAATGGAATAACAATTTGAATTTAAATAAGTTCTTCATATTAATCACCTGCTAGACAATCCCAGTTCTCTTTCCCAGTGGCATTGATTCTTTCTTCTTTTGGCTAGAAAAAAGGACAGTAAAAGATAATGCTCTGCAAAGCGACAGACAAGGAAAAGTACCATCATTTGTTATTTAGTGAGGACAGTATGTTTGGCACTCTTCGCAGGCAAGACACAGTCTCCTCTCTAAGGAGTTTGCAGGCTGACTAGAGGAGACGGTAGTGTCCAAATACCTTTGGGTCGTTCAGAGGAAAATCCAGTCAGAAAAGTGGATGGAGAAGCATTCATAAAGAAAAGTGGAACTGGTAGCAAATTTTATCTTACATATAAAGCAGAAGAGAAAAGAAAAACCTCACCTTCACATATAAAGAGCAGTCACATTGGATAACCAAAACGTATCCTGTCATACATGGTTTTCTTGTAAGCTTATGAATTTACGGTTTTATTTCAGCAGTATCCAAAATACTTGTTTCTGTGGCAAGTTCAAAAACAAGAATCTAAAATCTTGAAAGTATCTGATTAGTGCCCAGTAACCTAGGTTATACCTGTCAAGAAGTTTGCATATAATGTTCTGTGTTTGGTATGTGCTAGATCACTTGGTAAAATACATACCAATATCACGACTAAAAATGCGAAGGCATAAAACTCAGTCCTGTGTTTAGACGCAGGTCTAAAAGGTTAAAATTTAGTCCTGTGGTTTCATGTTTGCCTAAAGGGCCACATAATACCAATATTTTTTCATTGAAGATAGTACAAGGAAAACCCTGAACCAGATACCATTGGCTGCAAAATAAAATATCTTACCAAACTGTCTGTGAAAACTTAACTGCATATATAAGGGAACATCTGCCCTTCTTTTATATCCAGGATACAGAAGGTCTATTTTCCTATGATACAATGAATATTTTAGAAATATAGATAAAATAGAAATAGAAATTCACCCTGAATTGCTATCTTATTACCATCATTGTCTCTTGAAAATAAATAAACAAATAAATAAATAGATTTATATATATGTGCGTGTGTGTGTGTATGTGTGTGAGGACAACTACAATAGTCATCTAAATTCATGTGACTTTTACAGCTTTGTCTCTCTGTTTGGAAGAAGGCTTCTTTTTTGACTGCCAGTGTGCTCTGTTGAATACCCTGAGTGGCAGTTCCAGTATATTTCAGACTTATGTTTAAATATAAACCTAACTTTTATTATCTCGAGTATAAAGTGAGTTTTTATAAAAAGTAAGGCTATTTTCTTTGCATCAGCTGTCAATTTAAAAAGAGTTGGAAAATTCCAATCTCTTTGTTATTTTAGTGTGATTACAAGTTGCATGTGTATGTGTTTCTACTGGCACCAAGATGATGTCATTGCACAAATCTTTTTATGCTAGAAATGGGCTCAGTTTTGGAAAGACCTGCCAGAAGAAAATTTCTAAAAGCCTAGGAAACCTCTTAGAAATAACTAATGGATCATGAGGCATATAAATGAAATAATGCATTAATATTTGCAGGAATTTAGCATACCATGAAAATTGCAGGTTAATTTTCAGTGGTGACATAATGTTTGTAATACACAATAAATCTGCTTAACAATGCTGTGATGCATTTCAGATATTCTCAGCAGGCCACAAATTCTTCAAGTATTTCATATTTGAACATTAAATTTGGAACATGGTAATTTCTCTGATTTTATTCTCTGGTGATATTCATCACAGAGGTAACTGAATACTAATATCTTTCCCAAATATTTTAAAGAGAGTAAGCCAAATATTGCTCCCAATTTAACAAATGACTTAACACAGAGACTGATGATGAAGTACAGGGATTGACGTATACCCAAAGATTGAGTTGGCAGTGTTAGTGTAGGTATTACCAATTTTGTGTCAATATTAAGTAACCATTTTACATTTTCTTTCACCTCTGCAAAAATTCACCCACTTCTTTGACAACGAAATTTTAATGAAAAGATGCGTCATGACTCCATTCTGTTTAAGGCTGCTAATAGAGCCTTAGTATCTCATTACTATTCCTTACTCTTCTTGACACTGGTTTATTATAGCTCAGTAAGTTCCAACTCATTATAAAACTCTCTATCTCTCTGGCTCTGTAACATGTCTGTTAATAATCAACCTCTGTTTTGCTGTTAATATGTTTCTGAATAATAGGAAAAGTATGAAAAGAAAAACAAATGACAATAGTAATTGTTGTAAAATTTATGGGAAACAATCTCAAATTGTTACAGTTATTCTTACATGGGAAAATTCTGGAGAAGGATTTTCACAAAGGATGATATAAATCTCCCTAGACTTCCTCTACAATTTAATTGGGAAAGATAGACCTGACTTTGCCCCTTTAAACGACCCTCTGCCTTTTCTGCATAGAGCATAGAGGGAAAGATTAGAAATCTTCCCTCTTAGAAATCTTAAAAATCTAATCTAATTTCTAATTAGAAATCTCTTCAGCAATGTCCTTAAGTAGGCCTTGTTTTTCTGAGCTGTAGAGAAAACCTGTATGTGCAGGAAGCCCAAGTCAATACCAGATGCTCATTTTCAGAAAATGAGGTCATGTAGAATGTAATAGGGATAGCATTGATCTTCAGGGGTTTTGAGCCAGTGTACACATCATTTTCTATTACTTAAATAGGCAATTAAAATAATCCTGGGAAGTTAAATTTATTTCGGCTCTAATTTCTTTAATGTTCTGCCCCTTCCAAAATGCGCTGCTCCTCCTGGCTACTTGACAGTAGCTATTTGGATATTGTCACACTAAACACTGAGGCTGCTGGATCTATGCAGTAGACCCTGCAATGGAGAGGTCAAAATATGACAGTTATTAAGGGCCTATCTGTGAATTTAACACACAAAAAACCTCATGTATCCTTCAGCTGATGTGGAGCTACTACACTTATGTTCAAACCATTAGTGAATGACAGGAAAGCTATGAAAGGGTGCCCAGCCTCTTGTTGTGAATTTTGGGGATAAAATCCACTGAAAATATGAAAACACACCTATAAAAACAACAAAGTCAAAGTACTGAAATAGACAAGGGAAATAATGCTGTTAACCGTTTTCAGTTAAGGGATCAAGGAAAGCAATCAGGAGGAAAGAGGAAAGAAGATTAATTTTTTTTCTTCTCAAGATGATTATCTGCAATCAGTACTGATAAAGTCACAAAGGGTGTTTCTGAGCTGTGGTTTAATTAAAGATAATCCAGAATTATCACATTTAATTAATTTATAAAGGCCATTATGTCTTTAGTCTTTGCCAGGAATATGCCCAGTGTGGTGCAGGCTATTATATTAGAACAAAAAGAACATATTGAATATGAGCTGGCAATACTAATGTAAGTGAACAGTAGAGGTTCTTTGTTAGAGAGACCATCTACTAATTAAATTACCAGATTCCTGAAGAGACAGAAGTACAAATAATTAAACTGGATTATTCTGGATTATTTTATATAATCCAGTGTTTCAGAATGAAGAATCACTCTGATCTTCAGTAATCTGAAGACTAGGCAATTAAACTTCTTATCTCACATATGTGAGTGAAGGCTACTTTCAAACAGGAGCTATTTTCAGTACTACCTTCTTCCCCCTCTCCTTTCTCACCTAGGAGTTGATTTTAAGGCTTTCAAATAAAGTAATCAGATTATCTCACAAATTGTTTTTTTCCCAAAATATTGGCTTTCAGTATCTTTTGGAAATTTCAAAATTAGTTCAAATGTTTATTAGCCTGTTTTATTCTTGATGCGTCTCAATATCAGAACATATTTTATACTGAATAGTGAAAAGCAACATTAATCATACAATGGTATGGAGAAAAGCTTCAGCTTTTCTCAATAGGTTGCATTGTTTTCAATGAAGCCATTATAATTTATGACATGTGGATCATGCAGTAAATAGCCTGTTAAATCTAAATGAAATGCATAGTTAATTATACATGGAATATGATTTATAATACTATTTATTCTAGAAATTTCTTGTCATGATATCGTTATTATTATTTGGCAAAAGATTTGAAATTCATTGCAGGAAACTTGGCTTTACTTTAGGCATAGACTGTTGGTGTCTAAATAGAGCAAATGGTAATAGCAAATCCCTTAGTTTTCTTGCTTACTGTGTATTATGTATAAAATATTCATGGTATCTTTTTTTTAATGGCAGAAAAGTACTGAAATATAATTCATAAAAAATGCTTGTAAATTTATTCTTTATCTATATTTACCCAAACTGCTAATGCTCCCATCGTCTTAATGAATTGGTTCAATATTGGAAGCCTGATTCCTCAGAAAACCAAGATCAGTAGTAAGTAGCAGCAGCACTTCTTTTATTTCTACTTTGCTTGTTTAATTAATGAGATTATACAGCAAAGGTGTATTTGGAAGTTTTGTTTAGTTCTCTATTTAAATTGAATGCCAAGTTTTAGATTTTTCATCAGAATAGCTGTTTTACATGGACACATAAAAGTGGATCAGAAATATTTAGCTTTCTGAAAATCAGGCCTCTGGTATCAGGATCTCAAATACAGCCATGAGAAGCAATTTGCTATTTGCAAAGCAGAGAAACAACAGCCAGATTGTTTCTTCTTCACTTACTGTGCACAGTGTGTGTTGGCACTACATTGCAGTAGCTCAGAAACCTCAAACTGTCAGGAAAAACAAACCCTGCCCTACAGACAGAAGGGTGAAGAAATAGCACAAAAAGGAAACCAGGATTTTGTCTACACTTAACAAAAGTGTGCTATATTTGCCAACAGGGTGGTGGAATCTACTTCTCATTGATGAATCATGCGTTCCCAGGTTGTTCTTTTTCTGCTGCCATTCTCTCTTGTTTCAGCTTACAGCACTAAGCCTGATTTAATGGGCAGAGAAACAAAAAGGGAGCCACATCATATACATTGATGCTTCTTCCTTCCATTCTAGTTTGTTTATTTAAAGAGTCCCTTTCATACTATGAAACTAAAAGGCATTCTGAGTACCCAACAAACTTGAATTATTTCCATTTGGAAGATTTTATGTATATTTTTAAGACAATTAGGTTTTTTAGAAAATTGTATTTGCTATTTCTTTTTATGTATTACAGTTACGTTATTACACTACTTTGATTTTTATTAGATTTCCAGCAAAGATAATATTATTCTGAATATAACCAATTTTGATCTCTAAAGCATATAATATAGAAACACAGTCTTACACCTTACCATTATTCTCCCACTTTATAAGACTAGACCAAATTTTCGCACCAATGTTTATTTTATGGCTCTGTGGACATGATGATCTTGATATGCTTTATTTTTTTTTTTCATCTACTCTCTATGTTTGTGTAGAATCTTAGATATTTCTAGCTAAACTTAAGTGTAGATCTAATAAAAACTAAAGTGTATTGAGAGAAAACTATTTCTTGCCTGAATGATGTGATAGATTGCAGAACTCTGTCTCAAAAGCCTAATTTTCATATTTGGTATATCAGAAGAGTTAAGTTATTCAGAATAAGACCTAAAACATGCAGAATGCTCATCAGAAGGCTGCCAAATGTCTGCAGTGTGAAACCTGGAAATACAGGCAGAGTATATGGCAGGGTAGGCCTGAAGTTTTACTTCCTTCTAAAGTCTGGCAACCTTGAATGAGCATGCAAGGCTATTGGGAAGCTCTTCCATTTTCCCACTGTGAAGCCAGAAACTGAAGTAAGGACTTATGTCCTTGCTTACAAGAAAGTATGCATTGCTCATGTTTTTCATGTAAAAGAAGATGAGACAGTGATGCTTATGGTGGCCTTTTAAAGAGTGACTCTATTTTAGGAAAAAGGCCCAACCTGAAGGTTTCTCTGGAGGAGCTCAGTCTTTTTTTTTGGGAGGAATACAGCAAAAACATCCCTCATTTTTATCTTCTTTTGAGAGTCTCCTCCATCCTACTGTGACTAGAGATATTAAGAACATTTATATTACTAATTTGTGTGTGTGTTACAGTGCCTGAGGTTTTGCTTGGTGCTTTTAAGCTTCCTTTGTGTATACAGATGTGGATTTTAGGACCTGGAGTTCTCTACCCAGAGTGTACCAAGAACAGCATAAGTGACAACAAATTACTCATGACAATGATGAAACATAGGAGCATCCTATAGATCTATGTTGGTCTGGAAAATATTTTGCTTCATCTCCAAGGGTCAAAAATCCTGAGCTGGGAGAAAGCTGTGTGGGTATGATAGTCCTTGACTACAGTCACTTAAGCAATGTTGGATCTGAAAGGATGTTGCCAGATTTTTTTTTTTTTTTTTTTTTGAGCAGTAGTCTTTGGGACTCTAGATTTCGCCTTTCTTTCTTAACAATAATTTGAAAGTTTTAAGTCAGCAACATGGATGATAAAAGACCATGGCAAAACAAACAAACAAAAATACTGTTTCCTATTCTACTTCAAAGAAGTGCAGTCCATCAACAGCTCTACTGCTTTTTGCGGGATGGGGAATTAAGACTTAAAGCTCCGGTCGGAAGGACACCATTATCTTCACTGTGAGATCCAACCCTGCTGACAACTCTACCTAAAATTTATTTAAAGGAGCATACGTATTCATTCCAGAGCAGTGCTGTAGGCCCAGATGAATGTAATGTTTTCCAAAGGAGTGCTGACACAGGTTTTAAATAAGCAAACAAGAGAGCCACATGTATAAGCTGAAAATTTAAACATCAGTGTTTGGATTTCTGTCTGCTAAACCATTTCCTTAGTTTGCTCTTCTGGCCAGTCACCACAGTCCCCAGGCCAATTAGTAAATCTGGGCAATATATGCAGTGCCAATATATAATCTCTTTGGTAAATATAACACTGTCTGCATGGTAACACCACTGAAGAGCCCCAGCGTTTGGCTAGAGAGTTGGAGCCTCAGGACCAATGCAGGGGAGAAAGGCCACCCCAACCAAAGTGGGACCTGGGATCGGGGGCTCTCAGGAGACCAGGGCTAGATAGAGGTTTTCTTCTGAGGAGTCAAAAGGACCCAGGAATGGACCAGGGGGTCTCAGACCAGGAGGCCAGGTCTGAAAGTGGCATTGAGAAGAGACTGAGGCCTGGCAATGGGCCAGGAGGTCACGCAGTCACGCGGAAGTCCAGGTTTGAGGTAGGGTCTGGTCTCCAGGAGGTCACTTGGGAACCTTGAGGTTGGATAGGAGTTAGTGTTGTGGAGAAATGGGGGCTCAGGTCTGGGCCCCGAAGACTCTGGGCGCTGACTCCATGCAGCCACAGGTTCTCTGTGCCCAGCTAGGGGCTTGAGGCTAAGTCTTGGATCCCTCTCTTCCCCCACAATATTTAAATGAATTATTTTATAGACTGTCATCAAACTGATACAGCTTCAGGGCTTATGGATTTATTGCTTCAGAATAGTTATGGCAGACGGGAGCAAATGCGTGTATTGGCACTGAGGATTTGCATAGAGTTTCTCAATGAACCAGGGTGCGGAGACAGAAAACTGCAAATGTGGGCATGAAAGACCATCAAAGGTATGACATACCTTCTGCAGGAGAGCCAGCAGAGTAAATAAGCAATTGACAGTTTGGAAAAGAGATGCTTTATGGGAGGGATATGGTGGAAAGAAGTAATTATATATACTTATGGAATCCTTTGCGGCACACAGGGGCTTGATTGATTTTTCTTTTTTTTTCCTTACCAGAACATGCAAGGAAAGATCAAATGAAGCCATGAAGAGTGGGTTTAAAACGAATAACAGGACACTTTACCAAGAATATTGTGGCTATTTGCAGTTTACTTTGAACACAAGAAAGGACTGGTTAAGTTCAAAAGAAACGTCAGAGAATGGCTATAAACCTGGGAACCACCTCTAGATCAGGAAGTCCCTGACTTGAAAATGTTCATTGTAGGGAGGTATAATTTATGTTTGCTCTTATAAACTCTAGATAACCATATATGACTGCTTTTGAAAGCATAATACTGGCTTAGATGGAACTTTAATGTATTTTTACTTTCTGTTGTTTTTATTTAAAGAATAAAACACAAGAGATTACAGAGCTGTAGAACACAGCAAAACTCCCTAACACTAAGTCCCATAAATAAATAAATACATACACACATAAAAGAGACCCTGCCCTTCAAAACTTCTGAATATTTGCTACGTTGTGGAGAAGTGCAACTGTCACATACTAGTCCTCATGATATTAGCTAACATCCTTTTAAAGTAACCTTCACATTCTGTCCATAGTGATCCAAATTTTTTTTGACTTACAATCTAGATTTCTTTTTCAGCTATAGCACGATTTCCATTTAGCAAACTTGCTTTTTTTCTTAGCTCTGACCTAATGCTTGGGAGACATTCAGCCCAACATTGAGCAAAGAAGACAACAGAAAAAATATAGAGTTTGGCATGTAAAATGAAGTGATAATGGTTCACAGGAAGGTTAATAACAGTCCATTATCTAAGTCTCCAAATCCCAATTACTCAAATTCCCTGTAAGTTTTAAACACAGTTTTAACCCTTTCAGGAGAAAAGTTGTTTGTAAATATAAATGCTGAAGATTTGCCTATCTTATTAAAATGTTGGTCTGTGAAAGCCTTTATTTGATTAATGATATTGAATAGGAACAGTGTAATTCTGAAAGATATTGTGCATATGCAAATCCTATTCATTCCCCAATATACACATCCATCCATTTTCAAACAAAACCATATTCATTTCCAAATAGTAAAAAGTAATGCAGTTATGTGAATTTTCATAAAATATATGTAGCAAATGGATACTGTTAAAAGAAGATATTGTTCAGATATCTTTTGTGTTTCCACTGTGAGTTGATCCTGATTAATAGTTTTTTCTTTTTTTTTCTTTCTTTTTTTTTTTTAATTGTGAATGGTATGGATGAACAAGTCATAAACTTCTTTTCTGAGAAACTCTTGAAATGATTGTCATCCAAATCTTTTTTTTTTTTTCTTTTGTGTATTAAGGCCAATATTTTGGACACTGGTAAGATATCAGAAGTGTCTCCATCTTGCAGGTAGATACCTTTTTAAACATATCTCTTTTTTTTTAATTTTTAACAGTTTACAATTTGGGATAATTTAGGAAAAGTTTATCTGCTAATGAGATCCTGCAGAAGTTAGCTATGGTATTTGGGCTGAAAAGAGAACATTTGCTCTGTGAAAGTTTCTGCAGAAGCAGTCTCTTTCTCAATGAGGATTAAGTAAAGGTCAAGAAAAAATCGGGCCCATGGGATGGCAAAGTGGATAGAATTAAATGGAAGAGAGAGGTTTTATGGTATTTTTGTGTAACAGCTTTTCCTTCTTTCCTCTTTCGTTCTCTAAGTATATCTGAGTTTTCATCTATTGCTAATCGTCATCTCTCAGCAGGGCTGTAATAGAATGCCAGAACCGTCTTTTTTCCCATTTCACAGTTTACAAAGCAAATGTGCTGATTTCTTTTTTTTTTTGTGTTTGCCTTTAATCTATTGTTCTTTGAATGTGTATTAAATAATACTGTGTGGTTATCCCCTCCACGTTCCAACTCTACTGGTATCATTTTTTTCCTCCTTTAAAACTGTTTCTATGTACAACCTGAACCCCTCTCAATTATTTGTCATAAGTAGCTAAAGCATTGAATGAAGTTCAGTTGAATAAAAGTTCAGTTGAAAGTGAAATGTATTTTTAGTATTTACTTCATTTTTCAGGTTGTATTCATTTTCCAGATTGTATATGTGCATTTTAATGAAAGGAAGTAAAACATTTTAACTAATGGCTCAACTGAGAACTCCTTCCAGAGACTCTTTGGTCTGAACCTTTAAAACAATTAAATTAAATCTCGTTAAAGTAATCACATTAAATTAAATTCTACTGGATGACTAATAGGATTATAGATCTCATTTAGAAACTGATACTCCTTGTATCATACATAAACAAAAATAATACTGGCCGTGTATGAAGTCCTGGAGAGTGAATCATGGATTTTCACTGAAGTTGCTGGTTTCCTTCAGCAGAATACCACACATGACTGAATGCCAAAGAAGAACTATCACATGGGGTAACAAAGCCCTCGTTTTGCCAGAGTGGAGGCAAGTGTTACAGG
>NW_010584388.1:664182-709270 GCF_000705375.1 Tinamus guttatus | reverse complement strand
GTCTAGCTGAGCATTCAAAATGTGCAAATGTAATTGGCACTTGCAATTGCTTGTAAGTGCAGAATTGTGCCAATAAAACCGGAGTTCTAAAACACCTACTTCAGCGAGCCGTTTATTTTATAAAATCAAATAAAATGCAACATAGCACAATACAATAGAATAGAAGAGTGACTCTGAGCACACCTCAGGTCTTATTACAGAAGGCACTATGACAGTGAACGTTCCTAACAGGTGTTTTAGTGGAATAATGTTTGACTATTGATTGCTCTAAACTGTGCGATGGAAGACTGTCCAAGTTTGAGGCAATTTGAAAAGTAGTCTTGCCATTTTTGAGTGGAATTGTTATTTCTTAAAATAGAAGGAAGGAAAATCATCATTTATCGTTCAAATGGCTAAGCTTTTTTACTAATGTTAAGTTTTCCATAATATTTTCTGATACAAACTATAAATCTAACTGCTGTTGCATTTACTTAATATCTTTACTGCATATTTTCCTATATCCTCTGTGGAACTCAGGAGCAGATGTTCTGCTAGATTTGTGAATTACAGAGTAGATATTGGCTGAATAAAAATACTTTGAGAATTTATGCATGATATGATGCATAGTATCAGTCAAAGAAAAAAGAAAAAAAAAAAAAACACTAACAAATAAAAATGTTCCAGTATGTCAACTTCTAACTTCCATGACTTTGTGGCTGGGTTCAAAAATAAAAAAATTACTCCAAAATGACATTCGAAGAGCAAATGTTCATATGGTTTAAAATGCATACTGAAAACAAGAAAACTTAGCAAACTTCCAAACCAAAAAGAACTACTTAGATAAAATAAAGAGTCTGTCTGAATGTGAAATGCATGTGTGTTTATAGCCCTGAGGCTTCCCCAAGGGGCACTAAGAAACTGGACACTGACCAGCTGAGGGTTCTGACCCTGAGTGTGGTTTCTGAACCCAGAGTAGAGTGGAGCATTAAAAAAAAATTCTGGAGCAGAAATTTTTGAGAACTACTGCACTAACAGATTAAAATTTAGCAGAAATTATACTGAAGGGAGCCCCCATTCTGAAAGAAGCTGATCAGGAATCTCTGACAGAAGGCTTTCTCTCAAAAAATGCTAATTTGTCAAGACTAATGTTTTTATTGGAATTATACGTGGAGAAAAAAAATCTGCCTGCAGTTTCTTGTCAAGGAAAACTCCAGCGTAGTCCAGCAGTTAGGCAGGATGTGGGGGAACTAGATTAAAATCCTTGCTTTACTCTTTGTAGTTCAAAGGAGATTTAATTATTTATGTAAAGTGGGATGGTTCAAACAAAAGAATTAGAGTTCCTGAATTAAGACCAAGGACTGGAGTCTGGATTTCCTACAAGGTAGTTTATTGAAGTTTATTGACTCATTATGGGAGGAGGGAAGGGTGGTGAATAGATTTTAGGGCAGATCAGGAATTTTTGAGATCTTTTCTTCCCCTTATAAGAAGCAGATTCTAATTTTTTTTTTTTCCTGGACACAGTCCAGAGCTAAATGGAAGTATGCTGCACTAAATATCTAAATCAAAGCTTTCGTTATGGTATTACTAGAAGGAAATTTTAGGTAAAGCAGGGCAAAAAGAAACATTTTCTCATGCAAAAGAGTATATGCCAGTCATTTATTTCAGAATTACTTTGATTCACAGGTCAACAAAGGCTTAGGTGAGAAACAGTTAAAAGGTGCTTTTGTAACCTTACAGTTGCACAAAGGAATACATCTTGTAGTCAGACAGAATTTGTTTTTGGCAATAATATTGCAACTTTTTTTTTTTTTTTCTGTTTAACTCAATATTTCTCTGGTGGAAATAAATGATCTATTTCCACTATGGAAAGTTTATTTGCACAGAGTAGAAAGTCCCATTTATTTGCACTTTGAAGGCCTCTGTGGGGAATCTAAAAATATATTTCATATACTCTATTTATTACACTTTCTTCTATCTGAAGGAAGGAGAGAGATAGAGAAACCTTAATATATTGAAATGAATATGCATAAAACATGCTGAGAAGAACATTTAAAATATTAGCACGATTGCAGGTGGCTCTTAGGGAATTAAACAATAGCAGTGGGATGAGAAGATAAATGACCCAGGAAAATCACAGGAGAGAAAATTTCAGATTCAGCAGCTGCAGCTTTGCAAGTCGTGTAAGTAAGTCCTTCTGCAACCCCAAGGGAACTCCACAACTAATGCAAGTGAAGAAGGGAAAATAATTAAATGTAGACCAAAAGAATCACGTAGAGGAGTCAGTAGCAAATAAATTTAAATGTAAATATGTCTAGTGGTAAAATTTACAAAGTAAAAGAAGGATCAAATGTGGTTTATTTTTAGAAGAAGTAAATCACAAAATGCTGATTAAATGTGTTTAGAGAAGACCACACTGCAAGCTCTTTTAGGCATGCCCTAAAGAACTCAAGGACAGAAGCAGTAAAAATAAATACATATACTGACAACCCACACTCAGGATAAAGGAAAGGGCTTCTCTCCATACTGGTAGACTGACAGTAGTTGCGTTCAGCTCACACTGATCATCTTTCCTGCTTGAGCCTACAGGCTTTTCGCAAAAGTGCCAAGTAAATAACTGCAACTTTAGGTTTCACTCAGCATAGAAAGCAGGCAGGCTCTTGATAGGAATTCTTCCGTCAGTCCTTTCTGCTATGATAAATGATCTACAAGTGAAGTCAAAGCACTGAAACATATCAGTGTCTGTAAGAATTTACCAGTTAAGAGGGAAATTTTGATTCAAAGGAAAACAACTTAGCATGAAGAGGTCTTCATAGAAAACACAAGAGTAAATAAACCTCCTTTGGCTTGATAGTCTTGGCTAAAGTGAAAATTTGAGGTGCCAAGAGACAAAAGTTTTACTAATATAGGCTCTTTTGCCACATGGTGTGTTGTTAATTTCTTGTCTGCTGGCCCATTTATCACATGGCATCAGCCCGTGGAATACTATTCAGTGCCTACCCGCTTTAATGAGTGCAATGTCCTGCTTTGCTTGTACTGCCAGACTTAGTGCTAGCATAGCCAATAATTGCCACCGTCAGAAGTACTTAATGTTCAATTTCTTGTATCATAAGATTTCTAGGGAGACATTTTCCAGAGCCAAATAAATGCTTCTTCATTTCTTTTTTTGGTGGAAAAGATCACTAACTATATAGGCTGTGGCTTATCTTGTGCTTGAACAACTACAGGCAATACCATTTTACAGTTCTTGAGTGCCAGCACATATTGTCTCAAGGCTGCCGTTATTTTTCTCTGGTTATACTTGGTCTTACATGATGTGGAAGGTGTTTGTTTGTATTTGCTTACTCACATGCTCCTAATTTTTACACCTTAACATTGCTCCTTCTATACTGGGTGCAAGAAATAGCTACTCCATAAAGACTCTTGAAAGCCTATAGAGACACAGTATATTCTGTTTACCAGTACCCTGAGCTTCCTCATTCTTTCTGTTCTTGTCCCCTAGGTGAAGCAAAGTATTCTAAATTATAAACTATAGACTTAAGATTCATTGAAAAAAAATTATTTCTGTTGTCCATATTACAAAAAGAGTCAGACTGACCAAGATGAAGACAGTTTTTTATTTAAGTTCACTCAGAAGAGATTTAACAACAGGCTTCACAAGTCTGCTTTGTACATGATGAAGATTAGCTGACTGAAAGTGATAGAAAATTAGACAAATCTAATACTTAAGAATGAAAAAAAATCCATGGAGAACAGAAAAATAGCTCTGAAGGGTAAAAAAACTACTAACTTTCTTTCCATTCTCTTAAAACCCTTAATGTCCAAAAAAAGCGAAATGTACTGACATATTGAATTCAAATTACCTGGGGAAGCTGGAAAACAGCAGTATCCCTGTTAATGATAAGGAAGCTTCCAGAGACTACCAGATCCATGATACTGATTTCTCTCCAGGTGGAGAATGACTTTTGTGTGGGAACCTAATGTTACTCAGTAGAATTTTCTCTACAGAGCAGAAAAGTCTGTGAGAAACATCTGGAATTCCAAGATTTCAGGACTGAAATTTTTCTTTTCTGTGGCAAATTCAATAAAATTATGGCTAAAAAACTATCAGATAACAGTTGGAGAAGTCGGAAAACAACTGAATAGGAGGTGAGTGCAAAGAAAGAAAGGGGTAGAGAGTAGCTGCTAAAGTACAGAAGCCAGATGTTTCTGGAATAATGCTAAAAATTACAACAGAGATACTGAAGAATAAAGGAATTATATACACGTATTGTTGAAGAATGATTTAAAAATAATATATTCAGTTTTGCCTTGAAAAATACAGGTAAGCAAGATCTATCACAACACACTAAAGAGTTTTGAGGGGTTAAAATATAAAATACTATATCCTGCAACCATGAATGTGAATCTGAGCTCTGTGATCCTGTGGAGTTAATTCCTTTGAATAACACTTTATTTTTCCCTCTCTCTCTCAAAAGCAGTCCCTATATTGCACATTCCATAACACTACGCACTGCATAGTCTCAGAAACTCTCATGAAAATTAAAATCTGCTGCATTTTTGACTTCATCGTTTACCTTCTCTTGTTTTGAAACCAGAACAGATGCAGGAGGTGCTGTATTTGCTCATGTGCACAAAGATATGTATTTCTGTCAATCAAAGCAATGATGTGGACCAGAAAGAGAGGTGATAAGCATTTTAACAGATCCCTACTGACAAAACAAGCCCAGCCATGTTTGTCTTTTCATCTACTAAACTTGACACTGAGAAAGTCTTTATACCAGAGCATGCAGATTCTTCTCATTCCTAATGTGAAATGACACATTGTAAGAGGTTACACTGACTTGTGACAATTTGCTGCATAGGAATGGTTTTTCCTAAGTGCCTTTAGGTCTTTGTAGGAAAGCAATATCTGAATGTCTAGGGATTCCCTCTCATCTGGAAGAAAAGTTGATCTGAAGACAACAACACCCAAACCATTTTTCCATGAGTTAAGTGTGGAATGTCATTTGGGGAATACTCTGGACGGGGGCTATTATTTCAGCTATTGTGAGCAACGCTGCATGTTTAATTGATTTTGCTGTTTAGGCAATATGGAGCACAACTGGTATGCTTTCAGGTTCAGAGAGCTCCACAGTTGTGCACAGGTTGCCCAAGAAAGGCTTCCTGGCCCGGCTGCCAGTTCTTCCCAAAATAACAATATTTTATTTACTATCTGGTAACCCATAATGGGGTATCTCCAAGAACATGCACAGAAGATTTTCTTTGGTACATATCAGTTTCCTAAAATATAAGAACAGAAACCCCTCTACACCACCAGAATAAAAAACAATTAGTCAGATGTGGCTGACCACAGCCAGAGATAGCTACATGATAGCCAGAGATGTGGCTATTCTACAGAGTAAGAGTTAGGGAGGATAGATAAAACTCATTTCTTAACACTCTTTTGCTTTGGCCGTCACTTAGGAAAGGATTGGTTCATCTTATCAAATGATATATTCATAAAAAACTATATGAAAAACATATGTTTGCTATACCAATTGATAGGCCTGGCTGATACCACATATTCTCCTAATGTAATTTCAAACATTTTGGACACCAGATTAGGCTGAGATATGTATAAGTAGACTGCACTGAAAAGCATGGATCAGTTAATATTCTCTGGATTTCTTTTTAAATTTAAGAGTGAGTGTGTCTGTGTTTGCTGGGCTAAACTTGGTTAACCTCTGGCAATCTTTCATCTCACATAGCATGGATAACTACATTTTCATTGTTTTCCAAGCAATAATGTTTTCAGCACTTTATGAGAGAGAAAATATACTTTTTCTTCCACATTTTTGTTTATTTCTTGATTCCCTGGGGTTATCGGAGGTGTATGCAAGTTACCCTCTCTTCTTCTTCCCCTTGCTCTGATGTAAATGCATATTTCTTTCATGCTTAGCAAATTATTAACCATTGTGTTAGTCTTCATAATCCATGCTGTGTTCTCAGGAAAGAAGAATTAATACAGTCATTGATATTTGCTTTATCTATTTAGGAAGGTGATTAATGATTGTGACATTTACTCTGATTGTTATGCTCTTTAAAGATCTTCTTCATAATGAACTTCGTTTCTGGAGACTCCATCTGGAACTGGCAGTATTAGGGAACAAATTAAGTACACTCCAGTTTTCCTGAGAGTATTCGAAACCACAGATTCCTATCACCACTGATATCAACAATGCACCAAAGAGTTACAAACATGCTTTGAAGCACACTCCTTCTCAGAGTGCTGAGAGTTATATGACTTTATTTGCGAGTTCATTGAAGATGCTAATGTTCTGCCTCAAATTAAAGTCAAATTGTTTGAAATGTTCCACGAAATCATTGCTGGAGCAACTTCAAAGCTTGAAATGTGGCTAAAGTTATTCAGACAGGATGTGTATCTCTGAAGAAAACAAACTCATCTGCCCCACAAAGGTACCTGCTGTATCACTTAAACATCATATGCTAGCTAAGAGCAGTTTTCTTGGAAATAACAATTAGTATGATGTTGTTTTCAAGCCTTTTTTTCATAAAAAATCACTAAAAGCTACAAAAAAAAATATTTATTTATTTATCTTTTCCTGAGACAAGGAGCTAGAATATGCCGGAATTAATATCACTAATGTTCTCAGCTAATACTGCAAAGTGCAAGTATAGTTTTAGCAAGCAATAATATATTTCAAAAAAAAAATGCATCTTGAAGAACCTAGCCTTCGGAAGTTTCACTTTTGAAAAAGTATGTCCTAATTTCTCCGTAGTAGGAGCATTATAGAAGTTGAGAGAGTATTGGGTGCTCCTGCCCAACATTTTTTGCTGGGCATCTCCACTACAGACAGATATGCAAGTGAGGTTAAGTCTTTAAATCCCTGGTTCAGTAATGCAGTAGATCTCACTTTGGGACAACAAATACAGGATCAAACATGCACAATTCAAAATGCTGACACAATCTAAATTCTTTCTGCCAGGTCTGCAGGATCAAACATGCACAATTCAAAATGTTGACACAGATTTGTTGACACAAATCTAAATTCTTTCTGCCAAGTCTATTTTGTTTTTAATTTTGTCAAATCAGCTTTTACATATATTAGCCGTGATCTGATTATTTACAGACCCTTCGGAAAGCCAGCAAAAATGTTGCTGTTTACACCCATTTTCTGCTAAGGGCAATGCTAAGGCAAGCTTTTGGGAAAAAAAAAATAAAAGTCAGTGATGTTAAGATTTCAAATTCAGGATTGAAACATTACTGAGTTTTTGAAGAACCCAAATCTGAATGTGGTTCTGGTTCTGAACGTTTTGAAAAAAAAAAAAATGGATTGAACTAAGGGTCTTGAGTGGATTTTTTTGCATGCTCTAAAAATGAATTCTAAGCCTGCTTTTGTCACTTTTGTGAATTTAATTGTTTTATTTTATGAATGCTGTTTAATATATGGAAGTTGCCATTTGGAAAAATAAAGGTCTAATGAGAAGTATATGTATATTTTCTAAATAAACTGTTTAATTTTTAAGACAAACGAAGTTCATAACTACGACTGCTCTGATGACTGCTTTTTTGAAATATTTCCTATGACCTCTTCTGTGTTTTTCCTGATCTTCTGCATGCTTACTTTTTGTCTTCCTCATCTGCCCATATGAATATATTTTCCTTGAAGCATCCAGTGCAAAAGGATCCCACCTTCATTTACGTCGCTCCTGCAGTCATTTGATCAGTGTCTGATCTTCCTCCACCTAAGGATGAAGTAGTTTTACTTAGACATGGGGAACAGTGGAAAATCTGGCTTATAAGAATTTTCAGTGATAATATTTCAGCTGTTTTCCTTACTTAAGTCAGAAAGAATATCAACTGAGATGTTAAAACATGCTTAAACATCTGTCAGGAATAGGTGATATAAGTTTTTTTTTTCCATTTTGTTTCTATAATCTTCTACTAACAGGCAGTAAAACTGATAGGCTGAGTTTTTGTTGTAAACCAACAAATAGCTATATATGAATGTAGATCTTATTTTCCAAGCATTTAGTATATAAGAATGAGCTTTGTAATTGTCTTAAATGTGATTACACAGAGATTTTTCTTTATTCTATTTGCCTTATATGTCATCACAGAAATAAAAAGAAAGATGAGAAAAAGAGAAACACATTAGAAGAGAGAGTATAAGTTTTGCAGTATCTGTGGAATCTCCATCACAGTGATAAATATCAGCTTAATGCATTTCAACTTGCAAGGCTAATAATTTTTAATGTGGCTAAAGACATAGGTTAGTAACTAAAACATTTTTAAAAATCATGCAGTGAAGGCTCTAGACATGGGTAAAAGAAACAGCCAGTGCAAATGGATATAACAGAGCCTGACTTTTAATACTGTGGTTTTTTTTTTTTTTCTGTTTCAGTTCAGGGTTTTTCTCATCAGAGGATCTTTTTACCTTTCTGCTCTTTAGCTCTTAAGTTGTTTTTAAGGCAGAGGACTACAAAAGAGTCTCAAATTGTCCTATGGTTGAAAAGTGACCAAATCCATTTGGATTTGGATTTTGAAAGAAGCTGCACACATACTAAGATTTCAGATGCAAGAGCCAAATTTGTCAAGCAATGTTTATTACTCAGTAAAAGAAGATGACTTCTACTGCTACACCCACTCACCCTTAAGAAGATGTGCTTCTTTCAAGTTTCCTTTGGAATATTGTGGGGATGCATTAAGGACAATTCTATTTTACACCATTTAATTTGCCAGCTGTAAAATCAGATCCTTAGGTGAACCCACCCTTCCCCAAACCAACACTTTCAGGCAGATTTTATTTGGATGGAACTATAGTCTTTCTTCAAAAGAAAAGCAATCAAAGACCATGATGTCTGTGGTCACCAACAGCTTTTGCTCCCACCTAAGCTGGTGGTTTTGGGAGGATTCAGAACAAATCAAAGATACCTCATTACCTGCAAACTTGAAAAGTTGAAAGTGGTTTTCATTTGCAAGTCCCTTCAATGAAGCAATCTTTAGTAGAAGCTACCCTTCCTATCAAGGAGTTCCTAAGTTTCAAACGCTAAGATGCAGTGCAAGTTCTGTGCCTACTGAAGATGCAAAATACTTACACATCTCATTGAAGACAGAAAATGGAAATGTAAGAAAATGTTTGAATTTTCCTGGGAAAAATATATCTAATTAGACTAAAGAAAAGCTTTTCTCGTCATTCTCACATGACTGAATGACAAAAACATTCCTTCTGGAGTCTTAGAAAGGAGTATTTTTTCATGCTGCTTTAAGCATGAAGGAAATTTTTTTTTCTTCTTTTTCCCTCTGCAGTGTAACTATGACCAGCCATTCCTTAGTCATTTTCTTTACTACAAAATAACCAATAAATTCTTAAAATAATTTGTTTTAGCCACAATGCATCAATGAAAAGACAAACAGAACCTTTTGGGCATTTACTGGGTTAACAGTGAGAGTTCTGCAGAAAGGAGACTTTTTGGTGGTTGGTTGTAAATTCAAAAAAAAACACACACACACGCATACACGCACACAGGCACACACAAAGAAGAATTAGACAAGTAGTGAAGCTAAAGTAACAAATCCTGTTGTGTTGAATTTGGCAGGAAATTACAGGATAGTTATCACTTGAGGATGGACAGATGAACAGCTGAGTAGGCAGACCCAGCATTCAGGTTTCAGAAGCCTCAATTTAAACATAACTGATCTTAAAAAATCATCAAAACTCACACCACTTTTTGGAATCTGTAATCTTCAGGAATACTTAGCATTTTTCAAATTATCTATGGCATTGGATTCTCAGAAATGTCTATTTTATTCTCAATGCACTTCTAGTGATTTTACAAACATCAAGGTAGCTAACTCAGGTGTTCAAATCATATTCTGCAGTCCCTAGGAGCGGGCAAGAGTGGGATTTCCCTGAGGGGAGTTGATTCTGATAAACTGCAGTAGTGTGTCTGCCTGAAAGGATGAATTTGGCAGGCAGCATGGAAGGACATTTCACAATGTGCATGCAAAATAGGTAGATCTAACCATGTAGGCAATTCAAAAGTGTTCTTTTAAAAACAGTGTTAGTCTATTTTTTATTAGAAAAGTGAACATTTACGACTGAAGATTTAATGTGGGGCTGGGTTTCTACTTTTCGTAATTACCATTTGGATACAGAAGGGCTATTAGTTTCTCTGAGTTCTGCCATGTAGACACTGCCTGTGTTCTGACAAGTATAACCCCTTAATAGTTTGATATTGAAATCAGGGGTTTAGTTTCTTGAATTAGCAATTTATATTCCATGTGGCTGCTACAGCGGTCTCTGCATTTAAATTATTTATGCAAAGAAAGAGCACTATTGTGCTTTTTATTACAAATTACACCAACTGCATGCTCAACAAGGGTAAAGTTTTCCCTCTGAAATTCTGCTTCATTTTCAGGACCACATTTTTATCTTGTCACTGACTGCTTACTGTGATGAAGATGAATTGAGATCACACAGCACTGCACTTTTCATTGACTCTTGAAGCAGTTTGAGTTTTGTGCAGAGAGAAGAGATTCTACCAGCAGTGGCAATTCTCCTTCATGTAGTCATTAGCACTTCTTATAGACCATAGTACCAAATTCTTCAGGGAATGAAACCAAGTTTAGAGCATTACGTTGGCTTGGCAATGAAAATTTGCTTTTAAGCTGAAGTGCTGGTCAGGAAAGGAAACTGCAGTTTCCTCAAAAAAATAAGAGGAAGAAGAAGAAGAAAAAATGTAATTACTGACTTTTTTTTTTTAACATGCAGAAGAGAAGTAAAGTTTGTCTAAGTAAGCAAATAACAAACTCTCAGTTTTCCAGAATGGTTACTCAGTTTCGCAAGCCAGCTTTTTCAAGCAGAGAGAATTCAGTATCATCTGTCGGTCACACACAGAATTTCATACAAATGCACTTAAAATTCTATTTATTTCTAAAAGCATTAAGTATAATATTGCTGAATAAATAGCATCAACAGTTTTTATACATAGGAGCAGAATTTCTCCCATAAAAGTGCAGTTTCTTATACACTTTTCCACACTAGATATTTTAGGCTGGTCAGTTATTAATATACATGGTTTATTTTATTTTTATGCATATTTTAAATCAAATTTGAAGAAAATATTGACATTCAAGATTGATTTGATTTCTCATGTTTGATATGACATAAAATTAGCTTTTAAGTCTAGCTAATTCCAAATCAAGTCTAAGATTTACACAGGAGTCTCTTCCTGCATGGAGTGTATTTGGGGAAATCATCATAAACAAAAGAACATATGCTCCTGGCCAGCTCTTCACTGTCAAATCTCTCTGCTCTCGAGTAGTGCTCTTCAGCTATGTCAGTTGTAAGAGAGATTAGAGAACACACAAAAATCTAAAAGAATAGCAATAATAGGGGACTTTCTGGCTGCCTACTTGTAAAATGCACAAATGTACAGTGTTTGTGAAGACAATTTATTGCCAATTCAAGTGACAACTTCATTGAACTGATGGTTTCAGAGACCAGTAAGAGAGGTCATGCTTCCTTAGTCTGAAGTAACTCATCAGAAAGCTCATTCCTTCAAGTCAAAACAATAACTGAACCCTTAATGAAGTTTAACATTTAAAGGGCACACAAATGAAATGTATGTCTTAAAATGAGGCTTCAGTTGAAGGAGCAGGTTAGTAAAAACAAAGGCCATCCAAGTTTATAAGTAAATTAAGTGAAATCTTTAAAAGTATTTTGGATGTTGTAAAGGAAAATAATAACACTGTCTGGAGACACATCAAGAGCACGAATCAAGCCTCTTGCAACTGTAATCTTGTCAAGGCAGAGCTTTGCCATGCTGAGACTTTGGATTTCATGACTTAGATCTAGTGACTCACCAGTGTCATTGTACTTCTAGAAACGGGCCGATATGTCTCCCATGTTGCCATATCAGCCTGTCAGGCTCAGGGAGAACTCAAGGTTTTTTTGCATAATGCATAATCTTAGCAGTTTAGAAAGGCCTGAGAAGATCTACATAGCATTAATCCAAGAGGATGTGGGACGGAAATTAGTGAGTGAGAATTTTTATCTGTGAAAGTTGGAAAATAAGATGGGATGTGACAGCGTATAGAAATTTCTCTTCCATTTGAAGCCAGCACTTAAGTATCAATGATTAGGGTGAAACAGATGGGGAACAAATCCTTATGTTAGAATAAACAGAGGGGAACAGATCCTTACATCATGTGATAACATTTCTTACATATTCTTTTGCAGTCTTCTGCAAAAGCAACCATGATATGAGATAGGATTAGTAGGACTGTATATCTAGTAAAGAAATACCTATATTCTTATCAATATTCTCTCTAAATATGAAAACTTCTGGATAACACAATGATGGTATTACTGGAGGTAGGGCACTAACTGATGGCTCTTGGTATAGAGGATTTGCTGGGGCAGAAGGGAAAGGAGCCCAAAATGTTCTGTGCTCTCAGGCTCTAGCCAACAGAAATTCCCAAAGGGACTAGCCTGGCCAGTGCAAGGAAGAGTAGGCCAAAACAGATGCAACTTAGGAGGAAAACAGCTTCCAGAAATAGTCAAGAGGCAAGAGGCAAGACAAATTTTTGTATTTGTTTTTATTTTGTTTTGGTTTTGTCCTTTTTAATGGAATTTTGGAGAGCCAGCCAAGAAAAACGGAAACGTTGCCAAGATGTGACAGAGCCAAAGAGGAAGCTGAAGCTTAGACAAATCTCTTGTGAGACTTTTTGTGTTACTGACCTTAGAAGAAAACCTGGCCAGTGGAAGCCAGTAGGAGAGCTGTCCTTGATTTCCTCAGGGCCAGGCTTGCATAACTTGTCCTCTTCTAAACAATTTTTATAAATATGCGTGCTAAACTGTGTCCTCGGGCACAGGGACAAAAAAAAATTCTAACATGACTCGAATTCATGTTTTTACAGGTGAAAGGTTAGGCCACTCATAGCCGGTGGCAAAGAGTATGTTCCACTACTTTCAAGGAGACAAGATATAACCATGCAATTAGTGGCTGAATTCGCTTGTTTAAAGGTATTCATATGCCCATAGTAATACAATTTCAAGTCACAAATGAGCCATCTTCTCTGCAAAATGTGCTGGAAAGAATTCATTACCCAAGCACGCAATAGAGTCTTGCCATTTGTGCACAAAGGGACATTAACGTTTGTTTGTTGGTGTGCATACTGTTCCACAAGCGAGAGAGATATTTCATTATGTTTTCACATGCAGTCTCTTTTCAGAAAGAAGAAACAAACCTTAATGATGGTTCTTTTCTTAAGGCCACATTTCCAACCTCTTATTCATCCATCCAGTCAACTACTGATAGGAGCAGTATCAATGAACGCAACAGGATTTTATTATGCAAATAATGCTTGTTTTAAAGAATTTGGGGTCTAGCTGCTGGAGTTCTGCTTGGTGCCAGTGAAGCAATTCTGACGTCCACTGTGACCGTGTTGTTAATTCTACTCCTTTTGAATAATTGTCATCTAAATAATGAGGACAGCCACATCTATATTTAATTGTAACTAAAAGCAGAAGAGCAAAGTTAATACTTGTTTATTTTATTAAACTTGTGGTATTTTTTTCTTTAATTTTTGATTATGCATTTCTTCAGTTATGAATAGAAAAAAGGATAGTGTATTATAAATCTATATGAGAGATTAATATGTAATATTGTTTTGTTTTAGTATTGTTATTGCTTCAAGTAAATCTCTTCATTTATTCTAATAGCATTTACCTCACTTAACCTTCAGTTCTGTCAGTGCGCTTTTATTTATTTAATATGCTATTGCAGCCCAGTACATGGATTATATTTTTTGTTTTTTTTTATTATAATCTTTGCATGTAGGTCAAATTAACAAAGAGGACACACCAAAGGGAATATTAAGGGAACAGGCACAGTGAAAAGATATTCAACATCCACCATAATTATGGCTCCATAAAACTGTTTTTGTAAGTAATTACTTAACAGAATAGCCTTTATTGTTTATTTCAGAAATGTATCTGGTTGAAACTGCTTATCCAATTCAGAATCTGTTTTATACTTTATTAAATTTTATGCTTCTAGTAACACTTATTTTAAACATGAATTCCTTCCTTTCTTAGTTAAAAATCACCAGTAAAAGAAAGGTAGGATTTATTTAAATATAACTGCATAATATTTGTGTCAAGTATCAGATCTTTTCAGTGCAACCATGTGATTTTGTTGCTGTTTGTTTAAACTCTTGGAGCAGAATATATTTCTAGCAAGGACAGATATGGGATAGCTGATCACAGATGGGCATGCAAGAATGACTGGAGGTTTAATTCAAGTTATGTCAATGATCCTTTTTCCTTGGCATTTTGCTTCACATTTACCCTTTGTTCAATGGTGATAATACTTCCTACATCTTATGGGAACTGTAAAACTTCCTTAGAGTTTTTCTACACAAGAAATTAGGTGTTCCTGAATAATTCCAGGTAAGAACACATTTTCAAAGTAGATTGTCATCAGTTGCAAACTGGAATAGCTAATGTATTTAAAATTTAATGTATTTAAAAATATTATCCCTTAATTCTTTTCAACTGTGGGCCACCTTCATTAGTGCTGAACATCACTATGGAGATAAAATCACAGAAGTCCCTTTTATTCCAGTCTGCTCAAATTACCACATATGAAACTATTTAAACATGCCCAGCTGGTGCTTACAGAACTTCCTAAAAGTATATATATGAATGTTTTTAAGCAGCAATGTTCTTCCGAAAAAAGATATATATTTGACAGATGTTATTATTCAATTTCTAATAAAGAAGCTTTATGACAACTTTAAAATGAATCTTGTCATGTTAATGAATATTCCTGTGACATTATCTTGGTAATTTTAAAACAATTCTCTAGTAGCGTTATGTTTTGATGAAGTATTTGATTGGAAAACAACTTCTTGTCAACCCTGTGAAAAAAGTCTTGAGAAAAAATCAAGTGCTGCCAGCAGCTATACTGAAATTAAGTAAATGATGTTAATATAAGTGGCTTATTTACATTAATATTCTTATAAAACTTAAGACAAAAAAAAGCCCTTTCATGAAGAGGCTGTTGCAGTCTATGCTAGTTCAAGGAACTGTCACCCTGCCTTTACTGCACGTGATACTTCATGGGACTCAATATCGTATTGTCATAAAAGTATTTATTAAATCGAGGCGGGCCATGCTTGCAGATGAATAAAACAAATGTTCTGAATACCATCTATATCACATTTAAAAGTAAGATTGGTCCAACAATGTGCATTGTGTACACCAGTTCATGTACAAGACTTCAGCCTATTCAACAGCCTGGGCCTCCCAGCTCTCTGCTCCTGCTGTGAGAGGAAGTAGATGAGAGGCTCCTTGGTCACAGAGGGCTTCTCTGCATGATAGTTGCTGTGAATTTGACAGGTACGAATTTAAAGAACAACAGCTATTCATATGTATATAGAGACACTGAAATCAAAGCTTTTGTCCAGTCTACTTTACTGTTATTGAGGTATATAAGAAAACAAAGCTGTAATTCAGAGTAATTGCCCACAGAGACCAACTTAAAATGCACCTAAGCAAGAGATAGAGGTGATGGATGCAGGATCAGGATTTTCTGATAGCTAGTTGTGGCTTTCCTGAAAGGAAATCACTGTCAGTTCTAGGCTCCTGACTCCCCCACTTTTCCCAGCACTAAACTTTATTGCACACAGTTGCCCTGTAAACACTTATCCAGTGTAGTGCTTTGCATGCAGTGGCAAAGTGAATTAGAAGTGATCTTATTACCTCTTCTATCTTCTTTTCAAGGTTTTAGGGGCACTGCCTTGCCAGCTATGACTTGCAGGTAGTGCTGTTCTGACTAGCATGCCCACCAGGCCACCAGCAGGTTTGCTCATGGTGAAAGTGCATTATGTGCAGGGAGCAAGGGCACGTAATGTGCACCTGGGTTGGTGGCCTCATGGCCAGATGTGGCTGGGGGGCACTGGGACTGCTCTCCACATGGGGAACTTAAAGTAGAATTGAGAAAAGAGGAAAGGATTATTGGATGGGCTGCTGATAAGGTGGGCACTCGTAGTAAGGGGAAACATTCTCAGCACTGAAGTCTGGGGTGGGATGGTTATTAGGAGCTATAAGGGCATGATGATTTTCACAGTGAAGGGGTTAGAGGTGTATTGCTTGGAAAGGCAGTGGGAGTATAAGGGGATACTTCTCCCAAGAGTTAGTCTAAATTACTCAGGAGTAGAGATTCCTGAGTTATCCCTCGGGAGAAAAGAGAGAGTGTCTTGGATTATTTGTGAGAGCTAGGAAACTTGAAACAGTGGCTGAGTGGGGGAACTCATGGGAAACAAGCAGGTGATAGGAGATAGAGAGGAATTGCCAAGTTCTTGCACAAGGAGAAGGTCCCGAAGACCTTCAGGTTCCCTCTTTCCTGGTCTAACAGACTTCTTCTTAGACTACTGCTAAAAAGTAGTAGTGAGGAGCTCTAAAATCTGGAAGGAAAGTTGAGAGTGAGGTGATATTAAAACCTTAAGATCTTTTGTAGGAGGGTTCTGGAATTTGGAAGACTTATGTGTTGCCCTTCCTTCAACAGGAATCCCAAAGGATTTTAATTGTTTGCAGTCAGAGAAGTGGGACTGCTGCCCTTCACCCATTCCCCTTTCTAAGCTCTCTGAAACACAGGCCTCAAACTGTCTGGCAGAAAAGTTGTTTTCCTTATAGACTCTGATTTATAGCTTGAAAAGTAATTAGGTGAAATACAAACCAAACATCCTCCAATATCCTACTGTTTCCCTTGGTCAGTATTTAAACAAGTAAAGTAAAAAGTAAAGATCTATAATTTGTATGCCCTAAGCTTCATGTTTCTTGGACTCCAGGGTTAAATGGGGCTCTCTGGACCTCCAGCTGCTGAATCTGCATACTCTACTGCTGCCCCAGGGGAAGTCACTGCATTTGCTAATGCTGGTCCAAGATTAGGTATTCTGCAATTCAGGCTGTTCTGTAGATGTGTTCAGCATCCTTTGGCCTATGCTTTAAAGAAATTGAATGAACAGGACTTAAGTCTGCAGCCCTTCATTCTTGATATTTTTATTGAACTCCACCTTGAAATTTTAAATACCAATGTGTAGACCACAAAATGGCTTGCCCCACAGCCACCCACGTGCACATACCACCTTCACTCCTAAGATATTAGCAGGGCAGACTCACAGTTAGGGGTACTCACTGTGAAAACACTGAAGTTGCTCAAACTGAGCAATTACTTGATAGCATCCGCAGAGCTGGTACTTGCAAAAACACATCATGAAAGATAACATGCAATCTTATCTTTCACCACAAGCCCTTTGATAGTTCTTGCTGTAGTGCAGAGGAGGGATTTTTTTAAGGCACTTAGTACTTCAGTAAAATGTTTGGACAATGAGATTCCAGAAACTGAAGTGTCGAATGCACTTTGTTTATACAGAAACCTGATTAGTATTCTTTGGACACTATCCATCCCACTGGATTTTATTGCATAGCTGTTGACAGGATGTGTTGCTGCGATCAGATAATTCTAAAGTAATTTTCTTTTTGATCTTCTTTTTTTTTTTTGGCTTCCAAAGGAAGAATTTGTTTTGGAAACTATTCTGTTTTGAATGAACTGAATCATCAGTAGATGAAAAAGGTAATTTATTGGTTAGGTGAACAGGAGGAAATGTTCCTACTCCAAATTTAGTGGTGTGTAATAGACACATTTCATTTTAAATGGGTTTATAAAACACCTTTTCTGTCTTTAAATACAATTTTTAGGGCAGAAATTTGAATTCTCCTCCAATAAACTTTGTACTGGGGCATTTCAAAAAGAGACTTTATAGAGCAGGGCCTATGAGTGTCTGTTATGCAAAAGATACTTAGTTAGCTCAGGCAGGATATTTCTAGACATTTCTAAAGCAAGTGATTGTGGCATTTTAATTGATCATATTATTCACTTTGAGTCAATATTAATTTAATTAGTGTCCCTGCATAATGACCCATGATATTGGAGCTGATTTTTTTTTGGCAGAAGAATATAATCAAGATATTCATTACTTGGGGTGATTAAAAAATGTCTCAAATGCCTCATGATATTTGCAAGAGTAAGGGGGTTAGGTCCATTGTTCTATCTGAATTCTGGCTCAGCTAATTACATATTGCTTATCTAAATTACTCCGACTGTAGTTTCACGTGAGTATGCTATGCATACCTTGACTGTGAGCAATGGAGGTGTTCCGTGTTATTTCCAGGTGTTGCCAAACTCATGTCTAAATGTCAAAAAAAATGCTCTTGGACCCAGTTCTGTTACTCAGGAAATAGCACCTTTTCCTTGCAAAGTGCATTTTTTGCACTTATATGAGGAGCAGAGCTCTATTTCACACACTGAATCACAGCAGTTACACGAGGTCATTGGTATCAGGACTAGGAACTTATTTCAAGTATTTAGTGTAGCTAATCACACACTTGTAGACAGGCTACCTTCACAATATATGTATGTGGCTACAGTTTCTGCTGTTAACAGAAACTAGAATTAGGGGTGAGGTTTTCTGTTTGCTGTTTCATAAAAAGAAAACAAACAAAAAACCCAAACTCCTCCCTCAAAGCCAAAAATTAGTTTAAAGAAAAAATAAAATGTCTCTGCTAAACAGATAATGAAACTGTAATTTATAAAGGTTAAGTATCAATAGTAATCATACTTCAAATTATATGTGCAAGATTAAATTCTGCCTCTAAACTCCTTTTGGTTGTCTGATTCATTCAGTTTGAGGCATAGGCAGGCAGGCAGGCAGAAAGAAAGAAAGAAGAAAGAAAGAAAATGAAGGAAGGAAGCAAGAAAAAAAGTCACATCTCCTCAACTAGATGTGTTTATAAGAATTTATAATAGATTTTATTTTTACAGATAAGGACCTTTAAATTCCATTTCCTCTATTTGCAAAGCAGAGTTTTGCTACTTGACTATGTAACTTTAATTTAACTTTATGTCTATTCTCTTGTAAAAATTAAAGTGAAGAAGTACTGAAAAAAAAAATCCTAGCTAAGCGATCATGCTGACTATAAATACTGCATCCATAAGAGAATAATGTGGGATAGCAGAATTCATACTCACTTATGTATCACTTCTGTGATAGTGTTTTACAAGGCAAAAATTAGAAGAGAGAGCTTAAGCTGGCTAGACTGCTTCAATAAAGTTTTCCTCTTCAAAAACAATATCAAAATGCTTTAAAGATACTGTTATGATCATGTAAAAAGTTTCAGTGTCTCAGACTTTTTCTTGCACAGAGCTTTCCCCTTTTCTATTACTCTAGAGGGAACACTGGAGCAAAGCTGCAGAAGCTCCTGGGGGAAGCACTTCAAATGCATATTTTCACCCAGGGGAAATATCCTCATTTGTACCTTTGAAAAATTTCCCATTTCCTCCTATTCACTCTTGGTCCATGAACATGATTTTTCAATAATTAAGCATAAATCAAAAGCAAGATGAGATTGCTATAGAGAAAATGTGAGTAGAGTATTTTAACTACCCAAAGAGCTCTGGAATTTTTTTAAGCCTTAAATAATTACAAGGAGAAATGAGGCTGATGTGGCTTCCAGGCATTGTTTTCTCAAAGGATTAATTTTTTTAAAAAATCTTCATCCCTTAGAAAACACACTCTTTTATTATTAAAGGTAACATTAACATTATCTCATCAATGAGATAAAAATGGAAAAAAATGAGGTGGCATACTACAATATATTTTTTTCAAGGGAAAGGTTAACCTTGATTTCAAGTTAGAAGTGTACTGCAGTTTCTATTTTTTCTCTACTTTTTTTTTGGTTCTTTCTTATTAAATTTTGTTTTGCCTCTGAATGTCTTTAACAATCACAAAACATGCCAAATAATTTATGCCAGCATCATACATGTGTGCACGTACGCATACATTCAGCAAAACAATTACCCAACCTGATTTTTCCCCCTTGATTTTTTTAACACCTGGTTGTCAACTTCTTCCCTTTATAACCCTTGAAATTTCCTTCTGCTATTTTCCATGAGGGAAAAACAAGCCCACAAATCACTGCCTTCCCAAGGATCTGACTTCCTAGCCTTTGGGAGGTGTTTACAAACAGGAGAGCTTCCATCTCAAGGTTTCTGACATTTCTTCTGAGTCATATCCAGTGCTGAAAAGTATCTCCTTTCTCAAGTACAGATATTGCAAAACATATCAATGAAAGGCTTTCACTAGTCCAAAAGAAGAAAGTCTCTCACACACTGGGAGCTTGTGCACTCCTGTTCTTAGCATTAACTGGCTCTCAAAAGAAAAAAATACTTTAAAAATAGTCGTAAAAAATGTATGCACATGTTAAGTTTCCTAATCCCTGTATATCTGAATCCAAGGGCTGACATTCTTCCTAATGTCTGTAGCTTGATTCTTACGTAGAAAGCTCAGGTAAAAGCTGCCTTTGGGAGCCATGCTAAGGTGATCTCCCTCACTTCTGCCCATCTCCTCATCTTCACACAGATCTCACCCAAATTTTTGAGTCTGAAATTCCTCTCCCTCTTCCAGAGGGAATTACTTGTTAAGTAACTAAAACTGAAACTTGAGATGTGTTTCTGGTGAGCTTCTTGTTCAAGGAATGGGAGAGTCTTGAATAAACAAATTGTCAAGGGGAAGAAAAATTCACGGGATAAAGCCATTTTCACTTCAGCTGGTCCTGCACTGGGGTTTATTCTATTTCTTCCAATTAGTAAGCTGGTGTTTGTTAATGTCTTATTCCCAAAGCACTGGTTTGATGCAGGCAAAGTGTGGGTAGAAATGTGAGTAGAAATCACACTCCTCCCTGACAACTTGCCCCTGTCCCAGTGAAGGCCCAGATAGTCAGTAAAAATGCTTATAAATTCCTGCTCCCAAAGTCACAAAGTCCCTTTGGTTGGGCAGTTAGCTGAAGTGTTGGAAAATAGCATAGTCTTGTATTACCAGAATCAATGTAGAAATAATTTTATTTCTACATTTTATTTCTACATTGTATTTTTATACAACTATATATTCAATTTAGTACGTCTTTGAGACGCACCACATGAGCTCATCTGGTACAAGCTATGTGCATACACACTCATCATTTATGATAACTTTCTTTTAACTCTGTTTTCTTAGCAAAAACATCAGTGGATCAGAATATAAGGTTGTTGTTCTAATGAATCAAAATAGGAAAACAACCCAGGTCTTCATGTTAAACCTGAATCTTGAGCTTAACTCTTAATCTGTGCTCCCATTTCAGTACAACACTTGTTATTTCTCAAGGGTTATTCTTTTACACAGGCAGAACCCCACTCTGAACTTTGTCTGCATGAGCTTGCTAAGAGATAGCAAAAATATGTCTCCATGCCTTGCAATCTGGAGCACAGGCGTATTTTGAAAGTATGGATACACGAGTGTATATAACTGAAAGAGCTACTGAACAGATGAGGAGTGTACCTGTCTATGGACATACCTTTAGTACACTTCAAGTCTGAGCTAAGGCATTTTATCTTGTGATCAGGACAGGATAAAACCATGCATAGCTGGTAGTTCTGTCAGTTCAGCTGCAAATGCCTGAGTCCGTGTAAGTTGATCACATATAACTGTATCTCCATACAATTAGTCTTTAAAATCTAGATGTAAGACAGATAAGGTTGTATTGAAGCACTGTTACAAAGCAAAAGAAACACTAATTTACAGTATTCTAGACTAGTTTATAGTCTACAAACATTAGTATGTTCACAGACTCATATCCTCCATAAGTTTTACTGACATTCAGATTAATGAATTGATCGCATGTTTGTCCCACCAAGGTAATTTTTTTTTTTTTTTTACTTGGTGCCCTCATTTACACTAACTCCTTTTCTTATTATTATTCTAAACAGAGAAAAGTGGAATGTGCACTCTGTTGTAAAGATAGAGATCCAGAAAACAAAACCCTACCATAAAACCAACGCTTCAGTACCCAAAACCTCTGCCACCAGTCTGAGCTTGTTATCCAGCAAGTGTGCTCTGCTGTCAGTTGTTTAAAGGCAAACACTATAGTGTACTAAAGTATAAACCTTTTGATGGAATAAACACAAATCAAATGTGAAAGCATGGCTGGCACTGCTGCATATAAACTCAATATTGTTGTTAAACTAGCCAAAGATATTAGAATAGAAGATGTCTGACAGTGAAAAAACTCTTTAGGCAATGCAGCTAACACTGTGTCAAAGGGAGAATTGAGACCATCTTTCTGCTGCATATGGTTATTGATCACTGAGACAAAATTTCTGTAAACAAAATACATTGACTATGTCAGCTTCTACTCTCTTATCTGTCACAAGCAGGCTACAGGCCTCTCTCAAGAGCAACTAGTTTGACACTTGAAAGCAGTATGTGACTTCAAAGGAAAAGTTGCATTGCAAGAAAGCCTTGAGAAACAGCATCAGCAGAAGTATCTGAAAAAAAAAGTCAAAATCTGCATTTATAAATGCAATAGGAATGTATTGCAAAGCTTTTCCCTTCCATGTGGAGGATGAAACAATTCTGTTTTATTTTGTATTTGGGTAAGGTCCTATGGGGCATGTTCTTGAACAAAAAAAAAATGTAGCTTTTGATTTTAACTCTGGTGCAAAGACAACTTTTCTGATTCAAGAAGCTGTGACTATCTTACTGCCTAATTGGTGGCATGCTATAAAATACCACCCCCTAGCATTTAATTATTTTTACATTAAATTTGTTGCTGTGCTTTTGTTGGGTCTCAGAATGAGTACTAATCATAAAAATATGTCCAACTGGTTCTTAAATATGGTGGATAGAAATAGATAACTAATAGGAATTAATAGATGAGAGAGAGATGGGGGGAGACAGGCACTGGAGGACAGAGAGGAAGCTCTTTAGGAGTCTCTCTCCAGGTCAGAAAAAAGAGCCACTCTTGTTGGAATCAGGAGGGAACCTTCTCCCATGTAGGGTATAAACAAGAGAAAATAAACCTCCCCCAAAATAAACTGAGCTCCTGAACTAAGGATGTGGCTTTAACGTGTTTATTTTTAAATGTTCAGATTTTAACAGGCTCCTGAAAAATCTCATGGTGTTAAATCATGTTTCATTGTCAAACATACCACTGGAATTTTTGTGGTTAATTAGCAGGTGATATTGCCAGAGGGAAGGTTTTCTGAGTTTTTCTTTTTTTATACTAAGCAAGCCAGATATGCTGACATAAGGTATCTTTCATCCTTTTCACCAAATGTTTTTAGAAATGTCATTTTTCTTTAGTGCATGTTCTTAAAGTACATTCATTAAATAAATAAAAATCATATTATTCTTTATTCACTGAGAAAGCTCAGTGCTTTCTATTTTCCAATTTTAGTATATTCTCCAGCTTTCTGAAAAAAAAAATCCAGTGTCTTATAGTGGATTAATTCCTCCTTTATCTCTACTTTTCAAACTATGACACAATGCGTTTTGTATATTATTCTTGAATAATGTTGGAAAAAAAGCTTGCAGGTTAAATAAATTACTAAGAAAAGAGGTAAGTTTAAATAGCATCTAAAAACAGTTGCCATATTTTCTTATTTTGAAATATCCATATTTAACTATTTGAATTATACATGTTAATCATTTGGTCATATTCATATGAATTAAAAATATGTAGGAAACACCTATTAGCTCATCTTTTATTTCTTTACCCTGTATTTTGCAGTGGTTCTTTTGCAGGCAGATTTTTCTACTCAAATCATTGTCAGGTTTTCCCAGTGAAGGATTCCTTTACAGGCTTGAACCAGTGGCTTAAATAGACTAGGCTTTCAGTTGGTACAAATTCAGGCTCTCAGCTGGTATTTTTCCAAGGTCTGAGTTGGACTGTCTTCAAAATCACTTCGATTTTTTTTTTTTTTTGAATTAGGTCTGCCAAGGATATCTCATATTCAAATAAATATATTTGAAAAGGATATAGAATATTTCTACTTGCATAGACAGCTTTTCCAGTTGATGCAATGAGAAATTATTAACAGCTGATGTCTGTTTGCTTATACTGATTCAGTGGCCAATTTGAATTATAATTGTTCCATGTCAGTGTACAAATGGTCATGCTGTCATAACTGGCTCCAAGAGGCATTTCTGTTGGCTAGCTCATGAGGAAGATTATGGGTGGGATAAAGCAAGAATGAAATGATTATATCACTTTAACTTCGTTACTTTGGTCTCTTGGGGTAGAGGTGAAAACATAGACATGGTAGCTGTGAATAAAACTTGTATTGTTTCTATTTATTTTATACTTATTCCTGCAAATAAATCCAAATTTAGAGCTCAGGGTTTGCAGTTTGACATATTCGCTAATTATTGTAATTCAACATGTACCTAAAAGGTTACATCAGATTAATGGGCTGTATCATTTTTGTATTTCATGTCAACAGTAATATTTGTATCTCTCAGTCACTTTGGGAGAAATGGAAGGAGTCCTTCTGAAGGCTGGGCAAATATACTTTAAATAAATTATTCTCAGAGAACATAAAGACAGCAAATAAAAACAGGCAAGAAAGCAGAAAGATGGTTTACCAAACAGTTTACCAAATGCTGATTGCATATGACTAAACTGGTAGCTTTTCTGATAATTTCTTAAAGTAAATCTTTTAAGTGTCATCCGTTTTTCAGTGGTAATTTCGCTTGAAGAAATGTTGGTTGTAATGGGTAAAGAATACTGATGAACAAGTAAGCATAAGTAATGCATTGGACATAGGAAAGGGAGCAGCACATATGCCTATGTTACTTCATGGAGTTCTGCAAAGTTCACTCGACCTTGCCATGAGAAGTATGGTACATGAGAAGTACCTTGCCATCTGTCAGTTACACAAAGATAAAAAGTACCATCAGTTCAGACTAGAAATGCAATGACATAAAGAAGAGCTGGATGACTTGAAGCATTTTAAACAATACAGCAGCCCACGACATAAAGAGCAGGGCCCTGAACTTCAGGAATATATTCATTTTAATTTATAGAAGTCTTGCTGTGAGCTATCAGCATGATGCTTCATTGAAAGCATAGATGATTGATAGTGCAAAGACTTTTCCACTGTTGAGGGTAGACAAGTTGTTGGGTACAGCTCACAGGAAAGAGTTGTGCAATTCTATTTCACATGTTCTAAAAGAAATTCAAACTCTTACAAGTATAGATATTGGTTGATCAGTAATTTGGAGAGCTAGTTTTACTAAAAGAGACTAGAACAGCTTTTCTAATTAGCATAGTAAAATGAAAGCTTAGAAAACACATTTTCTCTCTGTAAAAACCTATTGGGGTTAAACACTAGGGAGCGAAAAGATGATTATTTTAGCTGGAAAGCAGTGTTTGGCATGTGAACAAAGGTAAGCAAAATGGTCATGAGTAAGTCTAGGGTGGAAATTAGGAGAAAGGTTTTTAACCATCAGAGGAGTGAGGTTTGGACCAATCTACTACCACGAGTAGTGGATGCCAAAACGTCTCACTAGTTTTAAGGTGGAGTCATCACAAATAAATTGTATTGTGTAGTTTCCTTTGAAAGGGAAGAAGTGCATATGGTATACTGAGAAGTTTCTTCTAGTTCTTGTTATCAACACATGTTAAGAACTTGACATTTTTAGAGCTGTGCATCTAAAGTGACTATCCTCACCAAATTAAATTACTTATAAATTCAGTCACTGAAGATTGACTTACCTGTTGACAGCCTGCTTTCGTCGACCTGACAGAAAAGCAGAAAGTTTGACAGTTTATATAAATTCACAGTAGAAACTCCAAAAGAAAACCACTTACTCTAGATTATCGTTTCTCTCTGAGTCATAGATTGGAGGGTTAGAGCCATATTTGCAACTTTAGCTTTCCAAATTGGACCTTAATATTTCAATGTTTCAAAACATTGAAATGTTCTTCTTTGAAGTCAAGGCTTTGCTTGGGAGACATAAGAATGCTGCACAAACCGTATCTGTTTCAATTTCATCCTTTGCTCAAGGAGTGTAGTTTTGATGTGTAAACATAAGTTCCTGCATAGTCTTTGTTTGCTGTTTTAGTATTCAAGTGACTTCCATACCATTCTCAAAAATAATCCATATTTTCTCTTACGAAGAAGACTGCCTTAAGACTTCGACACTCCAGTTCATTTTTTGTTTCAACTATTTTTTGGTTCAAGGACATTCATAACATCTCTCCCTCTTCACTCCAGGCTCAAATACATTGAAACAATCAAACAAATAAACAGAAAAAAAGAAAAAAAAATCAAGACATTACTGATTCAAATATTTAGGTTACACATAATAGTAAGACTGAAATTGCTGTAGTGTACTTATCTGAAGTATAATTCAGTTGTACTAAGACAAACACTTTAAATAAAAAGAAAAGTACAGACAGTCATGGTTTAGTTATCACTAATATTATCATCTCTCTAATAAGATTGCAACTTCTGACTGTCAAATAGCACAATTGTCTCTCCAGGGTCAAGAGTCTTCAAAACCATTTGTTACAAATGGTCTGTGTTGACATAACTATCTTTACCTGTTCATGAATATGGTATTTAGGCCAGCCAGTTTATATGGGTGCCTTGGATATTTATTGTCTTTGAACAGCATGATTGGTGGTGGTGACAGGTGGGGGGATGCAAGAAAAAGATGCATTACCCTGTTTGTGATAAAACTAAAAGAAAATTGAACTCTGTGAATCACAGTAAAAGGCATATAAATCAGTATTTTCTGACAAAATAATACAGAATTAGACTTTTAATAGAGATGATTTCATGGTCTTGATGAGTCATAAAACTGTTTGAAAACATGTAATATTAATTAGACATCAGTCAGGATCATTATTGTGCTTTCCAGAGGGCTGTAAGTAGGGCAAAAAGTGAATTAAAACTGAATCTCACCTAACTGTATAACATAACAGTAGAAACGCAAAACTAAATTTTCATTATATAAGTTACAAGAAGTATACATCAGTATAGACAGACTTGTTTTTCTAGATTGACTTCTGATCAGTAAAACGTCAGAAAACATTAGAAAGGTATTCAACATACTAGAGTCTTAATTTCTACTGTGATGGGTCTTGTTCCATTATGGAACAAGTTTTGACAGCAGGTCACCATCTGGTCACATGGAAAGGCTAATCTTTGCTGAAAGCCATTGTGCAGTGGAAGTACTCAAGAAAAGAACCAGGACATAGAGGAAGATCTCCTCCAAAACTGTGCTAGACAGTTTGGTATTAGTTTACTGTGAACAATCTGAATTCGATAGCTCTTAGAAGGAGAGCCAAGGTCCATGGCTATGGCAAAAATGACCTGTTGCATGTATGTTATCCTGGAACACAAGTAGTTTCGAGGAGTGCATCAAAATTTCTAAGGAATTTCTTCCTTTTGGTTTTCCACAGCTGCGTTGTTGTGTTATCAGTACAAGTTTCTTTATTTCTGTAGTTTTCCTTAAAAAAGGGGCAGTCTACATGTTCTTAATAGCAGGGGAATTATTTAAGTATGCAAGTCTGAGCCCAGATGTGAAAAGTCAGGAAAAAAAATGGTTTTTGATAATCCCCAACAGAAAACGGGAATTACTGCTGTTTTCTTTTCTGTGAGAAAAAAATGTCCCAATTTGGCAGAATACTTATCCCATGCATTATTTTAAGCAAAGAAGTAGTTCTAATTGACTTCATTGGGACTACTTCTGTGCTTACTGAATTGCATGGGTTTAAATATCTCATTGGATCAGACTTTTTATGTTATGGAATTTTCACTGGCTGGACAGGGACTTGCTATTGGGTCACTGTTTTTACTACAGTGGCAATAAAACTTGAAACCCCTCTGAATGCACTGAGAGAGGAGTTACAGATTAAAAATGGAAATGTGTGAGATTCAGTTATTGTCCATGCGTTTTCCTCACACCCGCAGCTCAAATCTAGTAGTTAGGCAAGCATTCACTCTAGACACACTTTAAACTGTGCATAAGCTTTTGTATGGACAGTCCCAAGCCATCACCATTTAAAATCTATAAGCTAAGCATGATAATTTTCCACAGAGAGAAAAGGCAGCTGGAAATGTTAGACACATTTTGGTGATGTGATACATTTTCAAGAATCAATAATTTTCATAGCATATACTCCACTTGACATTTCTTCCTAAGGCAGTGGGTGATAGGTTGCCTTTGTCTTTCTTTTTTGGCTCAGACAGTATACCAAATAGCTGCTTATGAGCTGACTGACAGTTGTTTCTGTGCATATTTTCTAGCTTGAACTACTAGAACTGAACTTGCTTGAATTGCTACATTAAATCTCTGTCCTTGAGGATCTTTTAACCTGTTCGACATTATGCTGTGGCTATTCAGTCAGACACACTGACTGGTTGGTTCAGGCATAGTAACTCTGAAGGCTGTAATAGTTCAACCACATGCCCTTTGTTTAAAATGTAAATTTGATATTCGTTCTAATTAAATGTATATGTTACAAAACTCAAGCATAATGTGAAGGGATGAGAGTGCTTTGTTTTTTATCAGAATGTGATAGTCTAGGAGGTTGAAAATATGTGTCTCTATCTGTCTCCAAAGCACCTTGAAAGATGCCTTTGGAGGGCCAGGCTTTTTAATGGCAGAGAGTCCTTTTGGTGGTTGGGCTCAAAGTACCAGCCCCGTGCTGTAGAATAAGTTCCATAAAGTAGGTGGAATTAACAGGAGAAGCTTTCCGCTCGAAAAGACCTTGCTTTGATCAGAGTGAAGGACTAGAGAATCTCCATATGTTTCTTCCAACCTCAACTGTTCTGTGATTCTATGACTGTATGGTTCATAGCTTGTGTTTCAATAACCTTCAAGGTTTGGGAATGGTTCATCTTCAGGCATCGATTTCTCCCTTTCCCAAGTCTACAGGGTAGCCTTACCAGTTGAGGCGGACCAGAGGAATTGTTGTAGACTGTCTTTCCTCTTACTGATTTCATTAGCGCAGTGTGGCACACCAATGCATAGCAGGGAAGTCACTGCCTATCTAACTCTGACAGTAGCAAGATATATGCTAGCAACCCCAATATCCAGGTCAACACACAGCAGTCAAATCATTACTGAATGGTACATATCCATCATACTCAGTTTAAAGAACAGGATTTAACAGAGTAGTTATATTTGGTAAGCAATTGAAATAGCAGTTGGTTAGTAAAACCCTACACAAATGAGGTTTTGTAGTAATATAATATATATGTATCTGTTACACAGCTAATCCCCTCTGAATTTGATTTTAACAGTCATGTCGTATTTATTGATTTTATTGCACAATAACTGTTGACTTAAATTCATATCTGGAAATCTTAATTTAAACTGACACTAGAAGATTCTCATTCATAACCAAAAATATGAAATAAAATTTTCAAGTCTTCTTACGGTACTACGTACAAGACAGATATATCATATAAAACCACCAAAGCCACTGAAGTATATTTCTTGAACAAAAATTTTAATTTCATTCCAGTGATTATGCTCCATGAGACAACCACAAAGCATTTCTTACCATTTAAGCAGCAACCACAACTGACAGGCTGTCTGCTCAACGAATCTGCATGTGTGGAAAAGAGGGAAACGGCATTACAAAAAATAACTGGGTTATTGTACTCAGACAAAACATGATGACTGTAGTATCCCATCCTACACTCACCTTTGACAAAAGCTTTGAATGATGTACAGTAGAGAAAAAGGAGATGTAGTTTCCACATAATAGTTTTTGTAAATGGGCTGAGCCAGCTACATGAAACTCCATTGTATATATGTGCAATTGTTGAAGGGCATGCAGAGATAGGATTTTTTTTGCAATATCTTACCTTTATTTTCCATACTTTTCAATGAAAGTTAGTAGTATTTGGTAGTCAATAACTTCTAGGAGTGCTATTTTTCTCTGATGACAAATAAGGATATGCATGTTCCATGGATAGAAGTGTGGAGCAAAGGGCTCCTGCATTCTCTTGAATGAAGTGGAAGATGTCACATCATTTAGATTATGAATAGAGAAAAATAGAATGGCCAAGTTGTACTGAGTGGCTAATATTAAATGTTTGGCATTGTTAAAGATTGAGAGATCATGAATTTATTGAAGTACTTAAGTCCGCTGAAGGACCAGACTCTAATTTAGATTATAATTTTTGACTAGAGTTTAGATGTGATAGTTTAGATACTGTTACATTTAGATAACAGTTAGATAATGTAACTGTTCAGCAACTTATTTCAGTGGCAGAGAAAGTAAATGATTCTGACTGGGTATTTATCTTGTTTCTTTCACAATGCATGAAGTATCCACTGTGTACAAATCTTTTAACTCTGAAAGTATTCTTTGATTAACAAAGCTGTAATGGAGGAAAACCATCACTTTATGAATGAAAAGAAACACACAGCTTGACTGTTTAAATGCATGTCCAAATGTATATCCAGTTACCCAAATACTGAGCTTCAATTCAATACACATGTATATATTTATCGTGTTATATGTCAGTTTGTATTGAGTCCAATTATTCAATTAAAACTTTGAAGATGAAATAGTTGTTAAAATAAGCTATTTTCTATGTTTTTTCAAATCATTTCAAAGGCAATAACTAACATAATTTTCTCATTATAAGGGACATGATCTCTGTGAGATTAGGAGAACCTGCTTGGTAAGCTAGCCGTCTACTTTATTTTTACATCCCTCTGCAGGCTCTGCAAGCTAAAGCAAGTTCAATTAAACTTCCTTGTTTTCAATTTAAAATAGTTTGACTTGTACTTACGCGCTTCATCTAGAGACCCTATTTTTCTGGAAGAGTTGATTTTGAATATTTAAACATTCAAGGAAAAATAGACTGGCAAAACACCTGTAGTGTTAGACTGCATTCGTAAAAAGAAATTCTGTCCTATGATTAGACGTGTCCCATTAAAATGTGCATGTGTCCACATCAGCACAGCCCCAGAGATCTCTCTTACATAAAAAATTTCAATAGCTTATACATTAGTCAGTGTATGAGTGCTCTACTTTTTTGAGAACTGAAGCTTAAACTGCTGTCTTCAGTGATTATGTTTTACTTTTATTGTGTGCATTTCCATGAGAAATACCTAAAGAATGGCAAGCGGAAGAAAGTATTCTAGCTCTGGTATAATTGTGAAAATTTAAAGAAGAAAGAAATATAGAACTAGATAACAAAAGAAATCATGTTTATTTTGCAAATGATGCCTCAGATTGAATTAATGCTGGGGTGGAATGGAAACTGGATTTCTGTCCTTATGAGAACTGTGGAATTGAGAAGGAAAGATTGAAAATTTTTCTTTTCTGAAATTAAGACTAAAAATTGACATTCCAAAAGTCAATGAAAAATGATATGAACTGTATAGTATAGATCTAGTGAAATATTTTGTTTTCATTTTGACCCTTATTTAACCGTTTTTTATATCTTAGCTTGAACTGACGTATGCCGTACATGAAGATAAAGTAAGGCCATAGAGATCCTTCTTTAGTGCCTAAAATTAGGCTTTACGGACAACCAAGGAACCTTAAAAAAAAAAACAAAATCAAGACATTATGCCGTCATTGTTGCATAGTCCTAAAAGCACTTGTAAAGCACTGAGGACCTCCATAAAAGAGCATTGGAGATGCCTGCTCTTTTAGGCATGCGTGCAGCTTACCTAGTAGAAAAGAATGCTGTTTATTTCCATACATAAGCCACAGCTGATCTCACTAAGACACTTCACAGGTAGGACAGTATCTGGAATAGAGTCAAATTCCCAAATTAAAAGTCTCAGTTAAAATAGTCTTTAAGTGTCTAATAAAACAGTGTGGAACCTCTCTCAATGCAGTTGTTTCAAAGAAGGTTGGCGTTTTTAATGTCAAAAGATGTTTCTTAACACTTTTATTTGTCCTGGGCTGGAAACTATCTCTCTAGAGCAATGAAGCAGCTATGTATTATAAATACAGTATTTATAATGTCTAACTATAATATCTAACTGACTGTCAGTCTAGTATTCTTTCTGTTATTAACTGGTGTTGTCATTTTCATTCTATTTCTACTTTAAATAATTTTGGTCAGGTAGATCTCAAAAGACCTCTTCCATTAAGGAACCACTTTTGAGTATGAATAATGTATGAAAACTGCAGAACGCTAGACAAGTTATATGGAAATTTTAATAACCACTATAAAACATAATCTTTACTTAATTGTCATCAGTTTAGACCTATCAATCAAGATATCAAAAAATACATAGTTCCTATTACAGTTACTGTTGGAATTTTAACTTGATGCTTGGACAATACGGAATGAAATCTGAGCTGACAGTGTGAAAGCTAGGGAAAATTGCAGAGAAATAATTTCAATGACACTGTCTAAAATAGGGTTTTAAAGTTAATATCTATTTTGATAGCTCTTGAAAAATGAGGAAAGGAAATGCAGAGGAAACCCAGGAAATGTTTGTAAGTAGATAGTCTGAATACTATGCCTCTTTTTGTGTCTGTTAAGGTAGGAGAGTCTTAGTCCTACTACTGCAAAATTTTACTAAAGCATTTATTTTACTGTAACCCTAAGTCCATCCTTTAATGAATCTTGTAATGGAGTTATAAGCCACACATCCTTGGGTTCAAAAGCCTGTAATAATAGGCAGTGGAAACTAAGTCCATGAGCAGCTGTGTAGATACTCCTTATCTTTTAGAAAATACCTGGGTCTTCCTAGGGATTAAGAAAAGGGTTGTGTCCTCCGAAGAAAAAATGTATTCTTGTAATTTGGAAATGCTATATTTTCTAGCTTCCATTCTTGTACTATGTTTCTGTATTTTTTATTTTTCCTTAAAATGTAGTTAACAGAATTCTAGAGTATATGCAGAGCATAGTATATTCTTGTTATTCTTTTCTGTCACCAACCCACTTCTTACCTCCATTTTTGTTTACACTTGCCATGGAATCAGTGAAGACAGAAAATATAATATAATATGAGAAATTTTAGAGCGTAAGTTTTAGATGTAAATCCCATTAGAAACCTAAGAAACAAATATTGGCAAAAATACAGAAAGCTGATACCTGATTTGTAGCAGTTCTTATTACAATTTTTATTTGTCTGGGATAATATATGATATAAATCTCCTAAATGATATATTTGCAGTCTGAATGGAGCTCTTAATGATCTTAATGAAAATGCTAACGAAGAACAGGACTAAAAACTCTAAGGAATACTTTTATGCTCATAGGAAAAGATGGCATAGGGATATATCTACTCTGAACATGATAGATGTCCATGGCTTCCGCAAGACTCTTCCTGACATGATTGGGGCATGTGGGATTTGTTAGGTAGGTCCACAGTGAAACTTGCTGGTCACTCACCAAGTGTCTTTCTACAGTCCTAATGCATTTTTTTTCTGTCTATGGACCACCTACCTCCTTCCAAAAGTATAACTATCCATCAGTATTTAGATGGTGGACCATACATAGAAAGTAATCTGAGATTTCAGAACGACTGCTGCTGTATCAATGCTCCACTCTCTTCCTGCATCCCTAAGGGTAATTGAGCTTAAATTCAGTTAGACAGCCATAAAATACCGTTTTGGTTTTAATGACAGGATAATCTCAATAAAGTATTCTGGAAAGGGGACAAAATTAGAAATGAAACAAGTTAATCTTTTTTTCTTTCTTACTCCCAAAATATGTTCTTTTTCCTTGAAAATACTGATATCCTTGCTTTTGACTGCAGTGATATTGCATGGATTTTTTCTTTCCTCATTTGAAAAATTGTCAGTTAAGTGACACTTTAAAAGTTATTACTGAAATTTAATTTGAATTATAGTTAATCCAGACATGTTTTTTAATCTAGAGAAATCCTGTGTCCTTTCGAAGAACATAGCTGATGCATAAGAAATATATTATGTGCATTAATCATGCAAATAGTGCAGAATTTTTGCAGATCTCCTGCATACACACTTCAGTATGCAACTGAGTTTATGACTAATTCAGTGTTGTCATAAATTAGTTCTAGGAAGCTGATATATAAATGATATGCTATAGTTCTTTTCAGTTCTTCAGTACATGAAGATACAACACTTTATTTTGGCTTCTTGGAAACACACAACATCACCCAAATCCTGTATACATAAAATACCACTGATAAAGTCATCTTTCTTTTCCATTTAGTTTGCATATCATTTCCAGCGATAAGCTTCAAGGAACACCTCATTTGCTCTTCTTGAATGCAGTCGTCTTAGCATACTACCTTGAAAGAAGTTAAACTTTCTAGCTTGCTTCAGCAAAGGGTATCTGCACCTGCCTAAAGGACAGTTGCATTGACTACTCACATACTTGTCTGCAGACATTAAGTATTGAGGATTTGTTTATTTGTAAGCATTTGAAACAACTATGAGTCTATTTCATACTTAATGATTTAGATGGCATTTATATCAGATGTATTTCCATAAAACATAAGGTGACCAGACTTAGCACATTATTTAAAAAAAAAAATCTGTTGGAGTACTCCTTGTCTGATATATTTATTAAATCAAACTATACCTTATGATTTAAATTATATATAATTCCTCCTCATCACAGTTTAATTGTAGGCTTCTAGTTCATCAGATTTTTTTCCATCTTATTTTCTACCTGCAGATCTTTAACAAAATCTTTTTGTATTCAATTGGATGTTTTAATTCCAAGCGAATACTGTACCTCAAAAACGCATCACTGAATTAATGCAAATATATCCTCATATATTTTGTTAGAAATATTTTCTTACTTGTTAGTCATATTGTCCTAAGTAGTTCTTGAGAATACTGATTTCTATGCAATGTTTCTCTGAAAGTTACCTGATTTTAATATTTAAACATTATTGCAGATTTTTTTTCTTGCAGAAAGCTGTGCCTAATTACCATTTTTGCCGAAGTAATAAGACTTTTTTATTATCCTTGAAAATACTTTGCCATTATTATTCTGCATTACACAAAATGAGAAGATGATATAGAAGGTAATACTAAGTATGTTTCTTCATGCTATTTATCATGGTAACTGGAGTATTAGAACAATAAAGTAGTAATACTGTTTCATTCCTCTGAGATTTTAAATTTTAGTACTGTAGAAGCAGTATATCAGCTGTGAGCTGATGCCAGGATAAGTTCCTGGAAACGTTTATAATAATAAAGCTTCAGCAGAGACAGTAATAGTATAAATGGGACAAAGGAAATACCAGAATTGCAACAGATGTTATTGATTATGTGCCTTCAAGAATATTCTGCTTATGTATTTTAATTCCTGTCTATGTAAATCACTATGCAATGTTATTTTCGGTAAGATATATCACTATCAAAATAATGTGCAGTGACAGTAGTCCCACTTGTAATGATGGACCAGACCATGATTTTGGAGATGGAAAAGACATTCATAGCATAGCTGAGGCATTTATAAACTAGAGCAAAATAATCTGATTTAAACAGCTGAATCATTGTGACCTGTGATAAAGTTCATGTTGAAAGCTGATATGGCTGGAGAGGCCATATCGGCTTTATATTAAGCTCTTAGCGCTACTTCATCTTGAGCTGACTAGCGTAGTTGAACTTCATCTAAATTTATTCCTACCCTGCAAGTTAGCAGCTTTCTTTATTTCTCAGACTGTTAAATCTGTGAGTCATTCATTATTTTCCAAGAACAGGAATGACTACCACGCAAAGTTATCTGTAAAAATCTTAATTTAAAAGACAATGCCTGGTTTCGCAGGTTAGGTTAAGTAGCATATAGGTCTAAATAAAAGCTTTCTTGATTTTGTGAAGTCAGATCTACCAAGATTTCCATTATCCAGTTTGGAATTAGCACTTGAAACTTAAAGCAAAATATTACGCATTTTAAAAACTATTCTTATTCTTTGCTATGAATAAATTGAGGAAGAAATATTAATATAATATTATATGAAAATTCTCTATGAAGGATATATGAAATCCTCCAACAAAAGTGTACTAAAAAGGATAGTTAAGTTTGAAGCAAAAAGTTTGTTTTGCCTTTTGCAGTATGGAATTCTAGGACTACCTGTTAAAATCATACTGAAGCTTGATTAGCCCTACATGTTTATATAAAAAAATGGGACTAGTAGTGTCCAGGTACAAGTGGAGGTGGCTTTGGGATCTGTCTTTTGGAAAAACAAAAGCTTAGTTCCATAGGTTTTAATAGGACTGGGTAAAACTGAGGAGCTGGGGTGACCCCAATGAGTAGAACAGCTCTCATAGGTGATCTATGATGAATTTGTGCAGTCAGTTGCTTTTAGGAAATCTTGGACTTTTAAGCGCTTGCGCCAAATCACTTTCAAAAAAAGAACATACACACAACAGAAAATGCCAGTTTAAAAATCATGAGGAGAAAGCACAGTACATTTTATGGTTTAAAAAGAAATTCTTCCAGAGATAGAAGAGGCATTTGTTAGGGTGTGATAGCTTTCCTATCTGAGTGTGTGTATTTTGTGAAGCTTGGCTAGATTCTGGTGTCAGTTATGTCATGATGAGCTACTGGTGTATCTGGCCGACTTACAGAATCTGCCACATCATTTTATTTCTCCTTAACAGACTGTAGGATACTATGTAGCACCTACTGCTGCATATGTAACACTTAGATTTATACAGATTCCTTGGGATTTTCACCCATTCATCTCTCCTTTATTTCCATCAAGTTGCTTACATTGTCTCCAGTGTTCAGAAGGAACATTCCAGATATATCATACCTTTGCTATCAGGAATGTAATAGATACAAATTCACTTAATTTACAAAGGAGGGAGGTAGTTCTGTTTTATTAGGTTCCCTATAATGATTTATTTTCAATAGGAAACCTAACCTTGCTTTAAAAATTTTTTGTTGTAGAATCCTGAGAATTCACTCTGAGGATTTTCAAGTCTCTCAGCTAACTCATGTCCAAATGATCCTTTATAATTTTATTTTATTTTATTTTATTTTATTTTATTTTATGTTACTTATTTTTAATATATTTTATTCCTCTTGCACACCTTGGAATGCAATTCCCACGTATGTTCTCATTGAATACTTATGGGGTTCCAGGCTAAAGTCACACCACAGGTATTGATTTACATGGAATTAGGTTTACTTCAACAATTGCCATCTAACCACATACAAAAAAGTTCATGCTGTATAACAAATTCAGCATGATGGTTGTTTTTCCTATCAGTACTAGTCATGGCTGAATATGTCAGTTGCACAGTCAGTTACACTTCCCTGTGCTGCTGCTCCATGCTTTAAATTAGTAGATAGCTTGACTTATATTAATTTCTTGTTTAACTGTGTCACTTGCCAGTAAGGGTTCATGTGATTGATTTAGCCATTCAATTTTTGCTGAATTCTATTCTTTTGCTATCAAGACCCTCAGGTCTCCCTGTTACTGCAAGTTATTTCTATTTGGTCCCTTTCCTGACACAGTAAGCTTCCCACAAAGGAATGAAGCTCTGATTTATAAACACAAGATTTGAATCTATTTTTTTTCTTACCTTACAGAAATTCCAGGTTTTAAACAGGAGTCTTTAAGAATCAAAGTTATTTTCATATCAATAAGATTGTTAGCCTACAGTAATTCCTGAGCTAAACCCAAAAGTTGTCATTCTTTTCCTAAATCTTATAACCACAGAATCACAGAATGGTTGAGGTTGGAAGGAACTTCTAGAGATCATTTAGTCCAATGCCTCTGCACAAGCAGGGACACCTAGAACACGTGGCACATGGTGCTGCTTTCCTTTGAATATATAAAATCTTACATTTGTCATTGACTTTCCATGAACTCATTTTTGCTACTCCACCATTCTTAAGTCCTATGCTACTTAAAGGGACATTTACGTTAGTAGTGTGCAGAAGGATTGTAATCTATTTTTCCCACACAGTACTGAGGAAAATTAGAGCACATAAATGGGGTTTCTTATCTGTGAAACTGCACTGGAAGATGTATTCTAGGAGCACTGACATGGTTTGGTAGCTAATTTTGTTCACTTGTGAGATCAGCTAATACAAATTAAAGTCCCTGAAATACTCACAGATTGGGCATTAAGGCTTCATTATAAATTAGTTTGATGCACTTCTCTCCTGTTGAGCCACTTCTTTCTAACGGAGGAATAATCTAAGCCCTAACTTAAGATCCTTTAGGATGATAGGATGGATGGATGGATGGATGGATGGATGGATGGATGAGGACTCTGCTTTTATCAGTTAAGGATCATCTGAGTCCTGAAGGAAAAAAAAGAGTCTACAGATATTATCTCTTTGCTAGTTATGAAAGCTTTAGGAATTCATTTCATAGAAAACATGAGACAACTCTTTTTTTTTTCTTAAATGGGAGAAAAAATGGCCTTTTTGTTTTTCCATCTCTAAACTGGGACTCATCTTTTTCAGCTTTATAAATTTGGGGGAAATAATCAAGCAATCTTTTTAATGTGATTTGAAATTCACACTTCGGAAATTCAGACTTAGTAGCATTTGAAGGTGGCCTTCATTTGAAGAGTTTTGTTCCTGAGATCATCGTCTTTGCGCAGTCTCAGGGTAGGTAGAAAACATGTGCCTTTTCTATGATACTGTCTTGAAGAAGTATGATTTGGAATCTGTGTTGTAGAAATGATTCTGTGACAAAATCTACTGACTTGAGGATAGCTATTATTGATGGTGAAGAGCATCAGGCTTTTTCTGGCTCATTAAAAATAAAGATATTTTTTAGGAGCAACATCTCTGGTTGCTAAAAAGGACATATAATAACCGAAGATATTCAGATTCTCAGAAGTAATTGGATTTTCTCATGGCATATGTATTACATTAGGATATGAAATTATAGCATTAAAATTATATATAAATTATATAAAAAATATACACGTGTAGTCTTAGTAGTATTATAAAGTGACAGGCAAATATATAAATCTGTACATCATATCTAAAACCTATCAGTACAAGTTGTCAAAAAAGCTTTAGTTTTTATTTCCACTAGCACACACCTTCTTTATTAATTAAAGAATTTAAAGAAATAGCACCTTCTATTTCCTCTGTTTCTTAATAAATCAAAACAATGAAAAAAAAAAGCTGTAGATATATATAAAATGTATCTCAAGATTCTTGATGTTCACTAGTTCTAATTTTTCTCATTGCTTGACCTGGTAGTTTTTGAAATAATACTTCAAAACCAGGGAAGAATTTTATCCTTTGAATTACAGAAAATATTATTTCACCAACACAGAATTCCTGATCCCAGAATTTTGAGACACCAAAATAGAGGTGATGACATGCACGGATTTTTAAATTCCTACATAGAAATTTTCTTCAAGAGCTCTTAAAACTGATAGTGAGTTTCATTGTCATAAGACAAATAAAATGTTCTTTGGTTACTTAAGTTTAGAGGGTTTATTTACACTTACAGTGTGTAGTGGGTTTATATATTCATTAAGGACATGAATGCTATTGGATTATTAAGGCTGTAAAAACTCAAATAAGAAAAGAGTTAATAGTGAAGGTATATTTTCCTAAAGATTGGTAAAAATAAGGTGCAAATCCTCATATTAGGATTATTAAAATCCTCTTGAGTGCTAATTTCTTGAACCACCATGAAACCACCATGCTTGTACAAAATTCCAGACTGACAGAAACAAAGTGTCTTCTACACACAAAACAAAGAGCTGCTAATATGTTCCATATGGAAAACATTTAATCTTCTCCTGATATGAGAAGTTCATATTAAATTTTTGTAAAGGTTACTATTTATTTTTGATTATCCTTCTTGAGAGATCTTAAAATAGTTTGAATTTCAGGAAATATTTTGAATTCACCTAGAATTTACAGTAGAAATTCAGTTAAGAATCTCAACATTTGCATATTCCAAGAAAAGTGATATGTACTTACAAATTCTTGCCTCTGTGAATTCACTCTTAGCTAAGCATTAAAACTAAAAGAATTGAAGGATTGTCCTGTTATCAGTCTCCTAAACCAAACAAATTAGGATATTTTTCAAAAATTGAATCCAGCAGTTTCATGTTGTATGCTGAAGACTGTCATTACACAGAAGATATATCAGTTGCTGGTCCTGGCAAGATTAAATAAATAATAGTTTTTCAAGGCTGAACTCTTAAATTATTATTGCTTCTGGACAGGACATTTCCTGGCATTTCATGGGTGACAAGGAGAGTTAAGGATCCAAGTGAAAGACTTGTGAAGGAAATTAAAATATTTTATTATGTGTTGAAAGCTTGAATTGCACATTATGAGGTGTATGAAGGACTACCTTTTGCCGAAGAGTTAAAGACCATTTTACTAACTTCTATTCAAACAAAACTTACCTCTTACTTCACAAATTATAATGGCAGTATGACATCTGTGTTGGGCATTTCTGGTCCACTATTAAAAGTTTGAGGCAAAACTATATTGCAAGAAAAGTATTAAATCTATGGCATCATGAATTGCAGCACTGAATGTTTCAGGATCTTGAGTTGTGGTTTTCACTTCTTTTAAATTTTCATTGTTCATAGTAGCAATAATGATGTAAGAGTTAGGCATTTCCTGCCAGTAATGGCCAAGTGAGAAACTCATATCTTCCACATTGAGAAACTTCTATCTTCCACTTGGCTGTTAGCTGGTAGGAAATGCCCTGTGTCTGTTTCATGACTGAGTGATGTCCTAGGTAATGATTTTGATGGGAAAGCAATAGGGTTTCCTGATCTCCTACACTTTATATGTGAAGGTAACTGTCACTGCCAGAAATTTTGAAAAAATCGAAAGCCTGAGAACATTATTAACTGTGGACTCTAGACAGTGGAGGAAATGCTGAAGTACATTAAAGTCCTAATTTTTGTTCCAAAGAACTGGTGGGACTTACCATTCACTAGAAAAAAATACTTAAATGATAAGTTGAAAAGCTTTCTGATCTCATGAAGAAACAGAGCAAGGGGTCAAAAAGATTCTTCTACAGAGACATTGTCATTTGAAAAGATGTAATAAATCTATTTCTCTAGAGAAAGACAAGATATTAAGGAAAGCAAAAATGTGGTCCCTATTAGACTATATTCAACATTTTCTTAAAAATAAGTATCCCCCCCCCTTTTTTTAATGTTTACCCTGAATTTTGGTATACAAGAGAATTTATGATGTAAATGTGATATCTGTTAAGGAATTTGTATGTTCAACTTTATGTGTGTGTAGAGTAAACATTTAAAGCAATTGTTGAGTAACTATCTTAGGGATTGGGAAAAAAAGAATGATGTAGATAATTTGGTATTGCTATGGAAATCTAGTAGTGCTGAAATTAGCCTGCTATATGGAAAGACAAATATCATATGAATATGCTTTCTGCAATGGGAACATGCTCTCTGCAATGGAAGTATTTATAAAACTGACTAAATATGGATGATTCCTAAGGGTTGTGACACCAGATGGAAGTTCTTTTTGCTTACTGCAAATGAGAATTTACTACTGGCTTATGTTTTACTGCATGCTTTTCAGGAATGCATATGGGATTCCAGAAGCATATGCAGAAGGTGTGAGATGTCTTGAAGACTATAGTGAAGTACATAAAATTCTCTGCATCATTTGATATTTGAAAAGTCCATTTTCAATTGTATATAATGAAACTTTAGGAGATAAGCTGTTAGGAAATAATTAAAAACCAAGAAGTATCAAAATTCTCTTAAGTCTATCTAGCCATATCCTTTTTTTGGTGTTTGACTTGGTAAATGCACTTGTGAACCTATTTTTTATTTAAGCTACTTTAAATAGGTCCCTCTTCCTTTGTTTACTAGTCAAGAATCTGATTAGCTATTAAGCATCTTTTTTCCCTTTCCTTATCATTTTTTCTTTTTTTTTTTCAAAAAAAGCAGCCAAGAATTTTTCATAGAAATAGAAAATAAGTTGCCTAATTATGCTCTGAATAATTATAATGTTTTTTCCTCCTCACTATTTCAGCCATAACCTTTATTCACATACCTCTGTCCTTGAGTCATTATTGGTTTCTATCTCTGTATGCTTCTCCACCGCTATAATTAACAACCAATTTAGAATCCTGACCTTTATTCTGCTTCTCGGTATACAACTGTTACTTTAATTGCTTTTCCTGATAATTAGAAAGCATACACTTCTATTAAAATAACAACAGCAAAAAAAAAGGTGCCTTGATTTGCTTTTTTGAAGATGTTTTCTGAGAATAGCATCATGACTTTCTTTAATAATGGTAAATCATAAGGCAAGCAAGCAGCTGTATATGAGATCCTTAGAGTTTCCTTCACAGACTTCTTGCTGTGCTCCACTGCCTATAGAACTTAAATGTACCGCAAACTAGGGACTTTCAGGTTCCTGTGAATGTCTGGCCTCTGGGCACACATGAAGAACGGGGCTGCTTTGAGAGCTTCGGTCACAGGGAACATGAAGAGGATGCGTTGGACCACTGTAGGATCAGATCGCCCCTGTCTTGGGCAAAGTACAAAGCTGACGGGAAGCTTTTATATGTGTTTTTCAACACAGGCTATTCTCATATCTGATTTTGTTTCTTTTAGTTTTGTTATACTTTACTAACTATGCAACTTTACTCTTAGTCATACCAAAATTTCTTATTCCATTTATCGGCTAAGGATTTTTTTTTTTTTTTGAGAAAGAAAGACAATACAGGATAGTGGTTTGTTGTTTCATTACCGGATAAGTAGAAAGAAGAAAAAGAAAGAAAACTGGGCAGCAGCATAGTCAAGGTCATAAGAAACTTGGTCTGAAGCTGTAGCATTGTGGAGAATGAAATTAACTGTCTGGTTGACTTCTAAGACCTTGAACCCCAGAAAAAACTACAATTCAGTGCTTTTGGCACAAACTGTTGGTGAATCAAACTGAAAATCTCTAAGGATTAAATTAATCCTTTTCTAATCCTCAGAAAAATGTGATAGACTTTCTTAGCTGTAAGACAGCATGGAGATAATTGCTTTCAAGGTCCCTTTTCTGGAAGCATGAATTGCCTAGGATTGGAATTTTTTGACAAATGACAAAAAATGGATGAAAATGATGAAAAAAGCAAATGGTTGGATATGTTGATAAATGGAAAAAACAGAATAAACAGAGTTCTCTGCATTTTTTCCCATCATAGAAGTCTTTCAGGCCCTGGAAATTCATGATTAACTTCATGAAATGTGAGCAGTTAAACAGCATTTAACACTACTCAATGCAAAAAAGAACATACACTTATGCTGCTCTGCCTTATTGCAACCTTTATCTGAACTGAATATTTTTTTTGGTATTGTTTTTAAGTAAGTGATTATGCTAGTTCCCCAACTTATCACTTCCATATTCTGTATATCTTACAGTGTACTAGGGAATGTACTTTATTAACAATAGTAAAGGAGTACAATGATAGTATGGTAGACTGACTAAAAGTTTTGCAACCAATGTCATTTTGAAGGTAGGAAATGTGATTGAAAGATTGAAAGCTCAAGTTCTAGACTTTTCTCTCCTACAGAAAACCTGGTGTTATAGACTGATTCCACAAAACCATAAAATGAGTAAATAAGGGTTAAAGTACCTTGTCTTTTAAAATGTTTATTTCCTTTAATGCAATCATAATGAATGACTGGCAATCAAAATCTCACAGTGCTTCAATTCACCTTGAAACACCAACAAACAAAGTTCAGAGAGATACACAGTCAGGCAAATGAAGGATAAATTTACCAGCTGCATTATTTCTGCATCTAAAGTAATGCATGCATATAGACTACAGTAAGTGTTAAGGGTAAAGCAGCATCTTTTGGATAAAGATCCAGGCTTCATTTTCATGCTGACTTTCACTTCGTACAGCCCTATCTTTACAGCACACGGACTAGAGCTGCCACGCAAACATCAATGGAAAATAGGTTTTCCTGTCATTTTTGCCTCCAAGAACATTAGATTTACTGAGTTTGAGCATGATTTATGATGCAAAGTATAAAACTGTGAAGAGCATTAGCATTTGTCTTTAGAAGTCATAGGACATCAATAAAATGTCTCTATTATGTCTGAATTTCAAGTTGGAGGAAACTGGGTTGGCTTTGCATAAAACCACTTTAACAAAGTTCAAGTGAAATTTTCTGTCTCACTAAATCTCTGCTGTTTCCAGGGAATAAACGGACCTCTGCTAGGGGCAGCAAACTGTATGATGGGGCTTGTTTGGATGGTTTAACTTTCAGTATAACAGTGAGGGATCTCTGAGCATTAATGTTTTCCAGTCAGTCTTACTTGTTCTCTTGGCACTCTACCACTAAGACCTGTGCCCAGTTTATTCTGTTGGGAAAATTCTTTACAGCTCAGTAATTTTAAATAAATGGTATTTTTCTACTACTGCCTCAATTTCCCGTAGCTGTGCACTGGTAAGATTTTATATGTTAAAAATGCATAAGGTGCATGGGCCTGTAAGGAGAAATTTTGAGGGCTACCTTTTATCAGTAAAGATTCTCTAGTACCTGAAGGAAAACAGAATATTATTTTTTTCATTACAGCTACATGGTAAAACTCGATCTCTTATATTAGGTTTGAGTTAAGGTAGAGAAGGACAGACTAGGGCTGCAGATGGAGTGGAGTTGTAAAAGAGACTGTCCAAAGAAAGCAAGGGCTGCAGAGAGAACTTTTCTGTGATTTTTTTTATCTTCAGTTAGGCTTCAGGCTAGGTTGACAGAAAGGTTAAGGCTGTGTTTGGAGTGGGGCTGGAAAACTGCAGCCAAAGGAAAATATATCTGCAGAAAAAATTTTGCTGTGGGTATTTTTTTGTGTGGTCAAAGGCAAAGAGGTTCTGTGTAAGGCTTGGTCTTCAGTTATGTTTAGAGTTACAGTTATGATCTCTAATATGTATCCTATAAATTATTTCTGAAGAATAGTCAATCAGTTAGCCCTGCAAATACCTAAAATTTATGTTACATCAAATAGCACAATTACTTGCATTTGAATGAAAATGCACTGCTAGTAACTCTCTTCATAAATGAACACTGAGATACATCCTGCATTCTCATTTTGCAAAACACGTACTCAAAAGTCAGAAAAATATATATTTTTACCTAATATGGGGTTGTTTTGAGGGCTTATAGTATTTCCTAAAATGTAGTATTTCTTTTAGCAAAGTGAAAATCTCTTGACTTGATTTCTTGGTAGGGAACCCTGAAGTGCCAAATGGAATATGCCAGACTTGCAGCCAAATTTCCATTAGCTGTTTTTGCACTAT
>NW_010584388.1:637748-664129 GCF_000705375.1 Tinamus guttatus | reverse complement strand
ATTTTATTTTTGTAAGCTAAATTTAGATCCTGTTAGGCCGTCTGACTAAAGGCTAAGCAAATTCACATGGAAACCTGACAAGAATCAGAGGAGCTACGACAGGCAGGGGATTATTATGGGATTTTTAAGAGAAGGACCAAAGATAGGGAAAGGGAGGGCTGAAGGAGGACTGGAGAGGAATAAATTCGGAAAAACAGAGGGAAATACCATATAAGTGTCTGGCCCCCTGTCTGGACAGGTAGACCACAGCCTATCCTATATTCTTCTCACATCCTATTTCTAGCTGCCTTCTTTATGGGTGCTCTCTCAACTCTGTTGCATGTGTGAAAATGCTAGCCAGCTTGGGTTAGCCAGCAAGGAGATCTGAGTCCCACCACGGTCATGGGACCAGGACCCTCAGGAGATCCAGATGCTGGAGGAGACTGGGGTCTGGGACAGCTTCTGGGTAGACTGAGTCCCAAATGCAGGAGAGATCCATGTAGTGCATGCACATATTCCTCTAAGGAATTTCAATCCTCACTAGCCACTGGGGAGGAACAGGGTTATCTGCTGTTCTGTTCCTGTTGGTGTGGGCGTTGTATGTGGGGTTCAGGAAAGGTGATCTTCTCCGTGCTGACCTGTGAACCAGCAACGTTAATGTGTGTATGTGTTTGTGGGTCTGTGTCTTGCAAAAAGTACTGAGACTCCCTGTTGCCTGGCTCTGGAGACAAAGAACTCCAACAGGCCCCACGTCTATAGGGCTGATCCAATCTCACCCTGGTCCTGTAGTCTACCAAATTTACCTACCTCTTACAAATATTTTTTCATAATTTGTCAAATTGTCTGATTGCTTGTGTTCGCCATTTAATATCTGCTATAGGTAAACAATGTAGTATGTTCATTGGTTTTGCAGTCTTAAAGCGCTTCACATTTTTGCTCAGTGTGGCTGATTTCATTCTCACTATTTGCACTCGAGTCTCTGAGCTACAAGAGAAAAAAAACAAACAACTGGAAAGGTGATTAACATGTAGGCATGTCTATCCATATTAATGATGGTTCTCAGGTCATCACAGTCATTACTTATTCCAGTGCATGTATAGCATATATTTCACACCAGACACTGAATTTTGATATGCCTTTTTTAATGAACAAGTCGTTCAAGGATATTCTAATCCCAATGGTGGATATTCATGCACCTGGCCTTAACACTGATTTTGAAATGTGACAGAGTTCAGACAGAATCATAGTTCTGGGACACAGTTTCTGTTCTAGAATTTACTATTAAACATAGGTTGGGTTTTAAAAATATCTCTGTTAGGATTCCTTTTGTTCTTTGATAACATTTAAGAGTGCTGCTTTCTTAATTACTATGATGTTAAAAAACAGGTAATCTGCAAATAATAATAGTTCAGAGCAAAATTTTAAAGGTGTAATAGTGAATTCTATGCATTGACGGTTGTCCTCAAAATCCAGAATTTCAGGCCCACTTGCACACTTGAGCCAGGTCATATCTTGACCATTTTGCTCAATGCTAGTATTGCCTGGCCAAATAGATACATCCTGCCAGATTTTTTGTTTGTTTGTTTGTTTCTGCCCATGTATTCTTTACTATTCCTATGTGTAGTGGCAAGATCTTCATGTGGCATGATCTATTAGCAGGCTTTTATCAGTAGATGAGTATTTACATCAAGCCACCACCCTCCCATTTTTTGTTTCCTTTCATTCTTCTCTCATTAAACATTAACATCTCAAAGCAAAAGTCAAAGCAAATCATTTATGCAGAAATTTCTCTACAAAGATATAACATTTATGGTTTAAACCCAAATGTATCACAAATACATATGAGAACACAGAAGACTGGCATCTTAGCTTTTTGTAAATAGGCATAACTCTGGAAATTGGAACTCTGGAAATCTTACTTTTGCCTAGTGAACTGTTAAATATAGTCAATCTGTAATCAAATTTATGTTGATATACATTTATTACTAACTGCATCATTGATTTTTCTTGGGATTTTCCTAATGGAAAGAAAAATTAAAGCTTGATAATGTCAAAAAAAAAAAAGCTTCACAGTTCCTTGCTCTAAACTTTGATCGGTGATTAAGTCAGTCCAGATCTCTACTAGAGCACTCAATCAGCCTCCTAGCTGTGCTCTGCCAATGCACTCCGTACACTGGGTAGAAATTTGGCCAGTCAAAGGCTGATCAGGAGTGTTAAAGAGGAAGAGAAAAAAAAATGTCATTCACTTGGCATGGCATGATATCAGTGCATTACTTTTTTCATTTTTTTTAATATACTTTCCATTTCAAACAAAACCTGACTTGAATCTTGTCGAGATTATTTAAACTATGAAATGGGGCTTAGAATTCATTAGCCACATGAATCTGTTTACACTGCTTATGAAATGATGAGTTATTTTGGTACCATTCCAATTGGTTGCCCTGGAAAATAATTGTTAATTAAAATGAGAACAGAGTAAGACAACAATTATGATTCTGAGAAATCTGGTCACTGATTAAATTAAATGACCTATAAATTATAGCATTATTTGACAGTAACACTCTATACTTACAAAAATATCTGTCAATTTCTCCCGCTTATGAGAGAAAATTACAACTTATTGTGCAAAAGTACATGAATCAGATTTTTTTGAGCTACTACCACCTTCTGTTAGAAATAAATGGTGACTGTAATGTTCAGAACATAAATCACATTTTTAATAAACATAATCTTGTGGAGTATCACATTTTCTAAAATAGAAGTTAAAAGTTAAGTTGAATTTACAGTCTTTTGTCTCAAAAGGGATATCTTACATCCAGTACAATTGGTTTTGTTTAGAGTGACTTCCTCCCCAGGATAAGTTACTTAGACTGGCAATATAAAACAGTTGCCTACCTGTATGTTAAGAAGAAATTGATACAGCTGTTTACCTCAAACTCATGCAGAAGAAACGTTTACTTTTCTTGTATGCATCTAATCAAAATTCCAATCATTTTTGGCAGCATTATGGGAAGACTGGCCTCCGTACGTAAATGAATGAAGCAGGATTTTATTTTGGAGGGACATTTTAAAAGCGCTTGATTTGTATTGGCAACCTGGGTATATGCTAACAGTATCTGTGGGTAAAATCTACTCAGGCAATTCAGAATCTAAACTCTTTTTGTAATTCTGTACTAATAATATAAAGTTGTAATATAAAGTTTCTTACAAATACCTAATAGCAAACAAACTGGAATGTCTCTCTCAAAGGTGTTAGAAGATGTCTAATTATTGGCTTTTTTTTTTTTTTTTTCCTCCCCACAGTGAATGTATTCCTTACTCAGGGCAAAGCACTTCTGATTAAAGAAGAGTTACTTTATCTTTTTACATGCTTTGTATTCAGTTTGCAGAGAATCCATGTAGCTCACTTGCTGAAGGGAGATTGGAGCCTCCAATGCACATGCAGATCCATACAGGTCCCAGCTATCTTGGGCTACATATTAGCTTCTTGTTCTCAGCAGCTATGGAGACCAACTCCCTTTCCAATAAGGTCACACCATGTCTAGCTTAGGCAACCATATTCAGCTTTCTTTTCCTGCCTTATGCCTACTTATTCCAAGAGTCTTGAGGACAAAATGGAGAACATCAGGCACAATGGGGGAAGATGTATGCATACTATTACTTGATGTTTGGCCTGGATTCAGGATAATTAAACTAAGTCTCTTCCCAACCTCTTCCCAGGAGACATTTCCAGAAAAATCCTTCCTCAGCACTGTATCTACTGTATCCAGCAATATAAATTGTCCAAAACTTTACCTTCATCTGTGCAAATGATTTTGGGCCTGATTACTGGTACTGAAACAAGCCTGTATTACTTGCTACCTGATATGTGTGTTTTAGTGCCATCACACTTTGTGCCAGCTGTGACTCTGGCTAACACAGGAAGACCATTTACTGAGATGTCATAAATCTGTACTCATTTTCTGCTTTATCTCATTTCCTCTGGACCTATAAGTTAAAGACAACTAATGGTTTTCTTTTTAATGAGAGTTTGCTAGGAAAAATCGATTTTACATCTGGATCTAGCATTGCCATAGTTACAGAGTTGGCAGATGATATATATTTTTTATTTGTTAGGGTTATTTAGAATACATTTCCAAAATTGAGAAGAGAAATCATTAATTTACATGATTTGCTGAAGAGAGTTTAAGGGAAAAAATAGGACTTCTTCAAATGAAAAATATCGTCAGAGGTTTGTTTTGCATGTTCTGTAATTGCCATTTAATATCATGTATAATTAGGCCACATTTTAGCAAAATCATATTGTTTAAATTTAGTTTCTCCAAAGCCAAAGGATTTTATTCTACAGTGAAGAGAGGGACTCAGATTTGAACACTCTATAGCAACTGTTTACACTAATATTTGCAGGGATGATTGCAGTGATTACAGGTGCAGTTTGTTCTTCATGAAGAAACCTTAAAGCCATGGTGTGCTTTTCAGGATATTTTAATCTTTAGAAGCAAGACATTTTCTATAATACTGAGGCAAGAAATATTCATGGTGGAAGTATTTCTGAATGTACTTAATAGCTATGCAACTTTAAATTCCTAGCAATTTTTACAGATGTAAACCTGATATTGCTACGACCTCCTAATTATTATTCCATTGTTCAAAAAAAAAAAAAACACTGCTTATAGCTGTACTTCTTACTTATTAGCCTTGTGGACAGCATAGTCATATACTCCAATGAAAATCATTACAAATCTCCTTTGAAGAGAGTAGAAACTAGGCATTCTGTCAGTGCTGAATGAATTTTGGACCAGTCAGATGGACCTCTTGCCTTCCTGGTTCTGACTACCTGATTGCCAAATCTACTTGCCATTACCCAGGAAAAAGCAAGATATTAAAAAACTGAAAAACAAAAATCAAAACTGTTTTTGTCAAGCCACCTTAAGATGAAAAAGGGGAAGATATTTTACCTTTTTTTTTTTTTTTTTTACATTTTCATGGTCCATTTCTGTAAATGTTTTTTTGTGTGAAGGTGATGGTATATTCTGTCTCTCTTCTTGTTATTCTTTTTTCATATCCTCTAATTTAGGGAGATTATTCTCTAATTAAGCTGATGACAATTTTTGCATCTCAATTAATATAGACTGTCTAGCTTGGAAAAGTGGCATAGGTCCATTGAGATGATCAGGGAAAAAAAATCTCCCTATAATGTAAATAGTATAATGTGAATAATATTGACTGTCCTACAGACAGGTTCTAGCTGTTGGTATACTCTGGATAAACACAACAAAGCCTCTTCTCCTACTAAGTGCTATAAAACAGCTGGAGTCTTAATCAATATTCTAAATATTGAAATATATTCCTATGACAAAAGAGCACATACTGTCCTAGCATGTGGTGAAAGCCTCATTACCTTCCTTTAAAATCCCATGTCTAGTTTGAGCTATAATTTTAATATTAGATTTCTTGAAATTGTTTTAGCAAAAGGACAGTTTTCTGAGTGCTCTCACAGCTAAACTGCCTGCACTCTCACCTTCTTTTATGCACGATCACTAAACTTTCTGTATATTTTTGCATACATTCACTTTTTCCTTGCTGTCTCATTCTACCCTGAAACTTTGGAAACTTTTGACCTTAGAATCTGTGGTATAATTGTCAAAAGAATTGTTTAAATCCCTCATCTATCAAGGGCAGAAGTTCTGAAGAGAAAGAAAACATACACAAATTATAAGAAAAATAAATTTACAATCAATGTTTTTGCCACACTTACTTAAAAAATTCCTTAAGGGTTCATTGCCATGGCACAATATAGAAAAAAATATTCCACTGAGAAATGTGAATGCAATGACATGGAGTTTTTTCATTATAATTAGTCTGAGAATATTTTCATTGTAAAATAATTTAAAAAGTTGTATATAATCTATGTTTAACACATATATCAACATGTATGTATATATCAAAGCCAAGCACTTGGAAAATTAGATGCATGCATACATTTCACAGTTATTTATATTAGTTATAAGTCAAGACTGAAATAACTTCTCCTTCTTGAATTGTCATGGGGAGTGTTTAGAATGTAAATTAAAACCAGTCAATTGTGTCTTTTAGTGAGGTTCACAAGAAGGTTAGAAAAGAAACTGTGTCTAAACAGACACGGACTAAGACTATTAAACCAGATGGCTCTGTTAGTGACCATGGAAAAAAATCTCTTGCTGGCAAGATATTAATGTGCAGAAACTTGCAGTACTGGTGCAAAATCATCTGTTATAAAAGCACATCTTTTCCAAATTACACTTTATGCTTATATTTAGTTGCGAATAAAAGAGGTTACCTGTCAAAAATGGGTCAGGAGGTACATTTATTTGGAAGTATGAACCTCCAGATAATCTCTATAAGTATTTGGAGAGAGAAAATCACCATGCTTCCACTCATGCTGTCAAGTACACCTCATGATCTGCCTCCTGGGACTAGGGACAGATCATCTTCATCCACATCTGTCCCTTGTATTGTAGCTGGCAAGGCACCCAGCTCTACATTGGGTTTTCCCTCATAGAGTCAGGAAGAGACCAGCCATTTTTTGGGTGTTGGCAAATGCTTAAATGAACCTGGAGGTTTGAAATGACAAAACGAAATGTTGGTCTTGGTGAAACAAAGTGAGGGGTCAAAGAGAGCTCCTGTATTTCATCAAGGTGCCTATGGGAACATGGGAGGAAGAAACATCCATCTCCTTTTGGTACCTGTTTTACTATGTAGTTCTAAGACTTTGTGTATTCTGGTCATTTCTTTTCATTTTCTGTTTATTGCACCATCAGAAAATGTTTTGAAAGGGTATACAAAGTCCTGAAGAAGAGCGTTAGTTCACAAGATGCAGGATATCTCCAAATCAGAAATGGGGGACAGGGGTAGCTGTGTAGTATTTGGGTGATAAACTTTGAAAAAAAACCTCTGGGGAAAAAGAAAGAGAATCACCTGTGCTGACTTGGGAATAACAGAGAAGGGGAGCCAAAACAACCTAAACCCAGCCCAAAATGGAAAAAGAGAAATGTTGTCCAGGACTTTTGACAGCCATAAAATTGGTAAGTGGAACCTACCTCCTTCTCTCAGGGTCTGTAATTAGGGTAAAGTAATTTGGATGGATGCCTGATGTTTAGTAACTTTGACAGAGTCTCTCCTTGTGACTATGATCAGGATACCTGGATAGGTGGTTCCCAGCATGGCTAAAATGCCAGTGGTAGAGACAACTGCAGGGGTAGCAGATTGCAAATGTGGTTTGCTTACTGCACCAACTCAAATTCAGCAGGTGGTGTAATACTGATTGCCTGCAGCCGTCTGCTGTGAGGCCTTCTCCAGCCCCAGAGGTGAAGGGGTAAGAGCTGAAGGGAAGTTACAGGGATGTCTGTAATGCAAGAACCCTGTATTTGTATCACGGACCCTTGCTTCTAATGAATGAGGGTTACATGCAGCGTGCGTGTGCTTATTTACTCGGTATTCATAGAGAGCATTTTGAATTTGATAAATTGCTATCATGACTAACATTTAATGAGTTAGGAAGAGAGAATTGAATCAATTTCAGCTTGATATTTATGAAAATTTAAATAACAAACAACAACAAAAAACAACAAAAACTCTCAGTGACTGTGAAGTATTGTATTTTTCGTATTTTAAACCTGAGTGGTTGTGAAAATAAAGTATCTAGTAAATTGATTATCTCTTCATTACTTTCTTTCAGCAAGAATACTAAGAATTTTGCCTGTGTAAAAATATTTTCTTTTTTAAAATTCTTGTAAATTCATGACTAGGTCTTTTTGGTAGGATATTGTTTCTTTTCTTTTAGATTCTTTTAAAAGTACTTATCCCAATTTATCAGAGACTTTGATGCTAGAGTTTGCTATTTGGTGAATCTTTAAATGGTATAAGCAATATTCGTTACACATAGTTCTGTAGTATACTTTATTTTGTACAAGAAAGTGCCATATTTCATTTTTCTCAACATTCTTGAATAAGCGTTTTTGAAAGATACGGTTTACATTCTCTAACTACATATACCTAAAGAGAGAAATTACTGTGGATAAATCTCATTCATGTATATGTATATATCCATAACTACATGCACATCATGGAAATATAAGATTTGTGTGTACATGCACTAATTGCATTAATCTAATGCCTTCAGTTTACAAACACTCTTTTGTTTGTTTTGTTAAAAAGGCTTTTAACACTCTATAACGGTTTCAGAGAAATGGGGGGGAGAGGGGGTGACTCTCAATTGCAGAGAAGTACACATAAATCCAAGTAACTGTTCTACCAAAAGTATTAAGACTGGATTTGTTTTATTAAAAGTATTAGGGCTGAATGGTCAAGATTTAAAGTTAGCTATCTCTTACATATGAGAATATATACGTATGCCTTCCTTGCCTTAAGACCTCAGACAGAAGTTGTAAACTATACCTGTCTGTAAAATAAAATACATAGCTTGAATTGTGCTTTTGCCTCATTGCAAAGTAGTATAGAACTTAAAAGGAGTGGTAGTCTGGAAGTGCCAAAGAAGTTTTCACTTAAGTCATCAGCAGAGATACGAGGAAAAAAAAAAAAAAAAACTCCCTTTTTCCCTTTCCATACTTCTTCATAGATGCAAGATCTAAGTACATTCAATCTCCTATTATGTCTATTCTCCTGCCAAACAACAGAATCCCTTTATTGAAATAAGAGTTAGAGAAAGCCTTCAGGAAGGAGAGCATAGGTATGGAAATAGATGAGTGGACATAGTTGCATAGATGATAAGGAATGTTCAATGTTAAATTTTAAACTCATTGAACGTCTGTTAAAAATTACCTTGCAGAATTTAAAGAGGGAAAAAAAATTCTTCATGATGTCTTGAAAGGAGCAGCAACTCAACTTGTTTCTGTGCTAGAAGCAAAGCTTTCACCACTGAACATCTGACCCTATAATAAGGTGTGTGGGAATGAACTCCTGCACTTTAATAGTGATGGTCCTTTGTCTCGGTGAAGCTTGTAGCAAAATAGGGGTTGTAAACACCAACGTAGCAGACATTCTTTATAAATACATTTTTCATGCTTGATTTATTAATATATTGTAGATGCTTCTGTTTACTTAGGTTTCTTAACCCTTTTTATGTTTGTTTAAGGCTAACAATGAGAATTTAGAGCCTTTTCACAGTGTACTTTTTTCACTCTGTCAAAATTGCTACTTAATTAGAAGTTCCATTTGGGATATATATGTTTTTTTTCCATGAAATATGCTACACAGATGCAAAATGCTCAGGAAACGTAATTCCTTATCTCATTTTCAGTATGGATTTTGCCATTCTCAATTGTTCATGGCTACTTGTCGGTTCAAAATCCATCTAAGGCAAGCAATTTCCAGATGATGGGTTAATATTTCTAATTACTTTCTTCCAGCCTATGGGAAAAAAAAAGTTCCCTCCTCTAATCCAAGAACTCTCTTTAGCAGATATTTGGGCAGAACATGATCCTAAATGGGAAGAAAACACAACTGTTGGCCTAGTGTAATGAGAGTGCTAATCAATTTGGTCTTATAAATCACTTAATAAATATGCTTCACTGTCCTTGGAGATTTCAGCCATCATCCCTGAAAGCATCATATCAAGGTTCAGCTTTTCAGTGCATTAATGATATTGCACCAGAGCAGGCAAACAGAGCTCCAGAGTTCAGATGACTGCCTGTTAGCAGGTGCCCTCTCAAGTAAAATGATTTCAGTTTGAGTGCTTTTGATCACTGCCACTGAATGATATCATACAGAAGGCAGATGTTGCAAAAAAAGAAAGAGGAAAAGGAGGGGAAAAAAAGGCAAATCCAAGGGTATTATTTTTTTTTCCTGCTGTTGTGAGGTTTTTCCCACTTATAAATAAGAAATTTTTATGCATAACCCTAAAAAACCAAATTGAACAGTGTTTCATTTGTCATCATAAAATTACTTTCAAGAATGAATAAGAAATTCATTAACTGGTGGAAAAAAACCTTCTGTCTACTCTTCATACCATTTAATTTTAAGCACTTTCTGCAGGAACCTACATTAGGATTTGATGTGCCTATGTAATCAATGGGAATTCTAGTATTCTTCCAGCAGGGAAATAATAAAAATGAATTTGCATTCTGCAAAGTGAAAATAAATAAAAATTTCCAAAGAAGATGCTGATATATTCTTGATGTTATCAAAAGGGAGGATGAAACCTACTCATGGGATTGATAAATATACATAATTTTGTTTCATTATTTTTTGCATGAGCAATTGTTGCAGTTGTTACAAAAAATAGTGCATGCTATTGTTGAAAATTTCTATTACAGAGTTGAAATGGTGATACCTCAAAGGTAGTCTGAGTTAGGAAGAGGATCCTTGATTACTGCGTTGGAACATATTGTATTAGGAAGACCTAAAAGTTACTAATGGTTATCTTGGTCAGAAGAATATCTAAAGAGATTGCAGAAGAATCATACAGATAAAAAATGTGAAATCAATATGGGTATCATTTTTGTCTTAGAGTGAAATAGGAAGGATGAACAATGGATTTTTGGAATCAATTTTTTTTGGAATGAATTTTTGCAATGGGATTTAACAATTACAGTCTGATAGATCAATAATTAAGTAAAAGATTTTCTTGGATGGAAGGGAATGGTAGCTAACCTGGCATATATGTTCTTTGATAAGTTCAAGGCAGTGATGTCCTTAAAAAAGGGTTCTCTTTAAGGTTCTCTTTAACTGCCTCAGAGAGGGCACTTTTGTACTCCTACTGGCAAATAAACCAAGTGAGTGGTTACCAAGAATGATTCTTCCTTTAAATGACTTAAGCTATTGTCCAGCTGTCCCACTTTGCTAAATGAAATATTTAAATAAATTATTATATTTTTTCCAGTCAAAAGAAACTTGTCCTGGATTACTGAAACAGATGCAGATGGAGTGAGGGATGACAAGATGCACCCATTCAGGTTTTGATTTTTTATTTTCATTGGCATATTTCTCTTTGGGCCCCTGCATTTGAAGTAATAATTCCATATTCTCTTCATTTCGGACTGTGGTTTTTCTTTTTCAGTTCTGAATGTTTATATCGACACTTAATGGTTGTATCTGACTACACTAGGGATTTCAATGATCTAGTACTGGGTCCTTATGTGATTTGTTTTTTTATCTTCCTTAACAGGCAAAATCAGAAGTAACATAGTCTGTGAACTCAGAAGCCAGGCACCATCAGGCTCCAAACTAAAAGTGACATGTCTTTTCTCTGCCCCTCCAAAATTTTCTTTTCCCTAATCATTCTCTATAGATTTGCAGTAATTCATGTTATCATCTCTTTACTTTATGTAATAGCCACTAAACAATAACATTTTTTCATAATTCAGCTTGGTCACAGATGGAATTGCTTCCACTAGAGCTCCGGTTACACAGTAGAGTCTATCTGTGCCTGTTATTTATTTCACAGCTCTTCTGACTCTTAGAAGGGAAAAAAAAATCCATTTACTAATACTACCTAATTTCTACCTTCCTCAGCCACTGTATTATTCATTATTCGGATCCCTAACTGTATTATTTAACAATACGAAGTGCTTTTAAATACAATTTTTATGAAAAGTGCATTACTAAATAAAATTCTATTGTCTATTAGAATTAATGTCTCCAATTTTTACGAATCATAGCTCCAAAAGACAACTTTCCACATTAAAATGTTAAAGTTATTAAAGCCATTCTATTTAATCTATGGAAACAATTTGCTTAATGCTTCTCAGTTCCTCGTACTTTGTCTGTGTCACTAAACTGAGGTCAAGAAAAATACAAATCTTTTCTCACTCATAGGATATCTCTTTCTGATTTCATGCTGCCAGCAAAACTTGCCCTTGGTCTCTCATGTTGCTAATAGAAACAGTGCTTTATGTCTTTGAATTATTTCTTTCATTCTCTATTTCTTATTTACTGCTAAGTTGTTTTTTTCATTTCAGTTAGGTCATCATTATATTAATAAAAAACCAATATGAGCCGTACCTATATCATACGTGCCACAAGAACAGGCATTCTTAGAAAGAATAATAATAAAATATTTTTATTAACGGGAAGCTCTGTCAACAGACTTGTAAGTTCTGAACAACAAAACCTAAAACTCAATTTAATTAAAAAAGACAACATATCTCAATAAATAAAAAAAGTTGTGCAATAAAAATCAAGGCACAACAGGCAAACACAGAAGCTCCCATAAATAAAATATTGCATCATTCATGCCTAAGTAGAATAGAGAGAATATTTCTTTAAACTCTGACTTGAAAGCTGCCATGAAGGTTCACACACACAGGGCATTATTCTAGGAGCTCAGCTGGCATGTTTCATTTCGCTGGTTTGAGTTAGAGCTGCTTTTGTCAGTCTTAACATAGGCCAAAAGGAGACAGATATAAAATTTTAAATTGCAACAATATTTGAAACTTCATTTTTGGGTTGAACCTCAGCCTTGTGCAGAGGGGATTAAGAGCGCTTGCGATTGTAGAGCCTTTCTTTAAAGGGGAGAGAGTATTAGGGTGCATTGGCACTTCTCAAATTAAACTGTTAATGGAAGAGATTTTAGAACCAACTGATAAAAGGAATTCTAGCAAATGCCTGAGACCAGATGGTATTTATCTAAGAGTTTCATCAGTGGCTATGAAAAACAATTAGGTAGATAAACCGCTAGCTCAGGAAATCTCTAAAGTACAGGCAGAAGCTGGAAAGATATCCTGAAGAAACACATCCATGGAGTAATTGGTGTGTACATCCCAACCTAACCCCTGTCCCAGGGCATTCCTTTGTAGCTACTCTCAAAGATAGGACACTGATCTACAAGGACCTCTGATCTAACACTGCAAGCTTATTCCTGAGCTACTTAATTCTTTCATATCTTTACTTATCCTGAGGTAATTGTATCCATAAATTATAGCTAATCAAACTGCTTTTTCTTATTAAATTAGGATGGTTTCCTTAATATTCTTGAATCTGTATCTTGAATTCATGATAATTAGATCCCAAATGAATTATGCAGTAGCTTATTGGATCAAGGTGCATATAATTAATGTGCTCTCTTCCCTTCTTCTTCCTTTGTGTTTTCTAAGCCGTCTTGCATAGAGCATGAACAAGTGACGTGGGAAGAGTTTTACCCCAGTCTTGCATATAGTCTGTTGCTTAAGACAATTCTGGAAGGCTGATGCTGGAGGTAAAAGGTGTAAAAACAGTAAAGTCTCATGAAGTATTCTAACTATTAAGCAGGCATTTTAGGATGCCAGGAACTCCTGAAACCAGAAAGTATGGCTTTCAAAATGTCAAGATTTTTAGCTGCATTGTTAATAAAATCATGTGTGGTCTCTATGCAGAGCAGTAGGTGAGGTATTATGAATCTAATATGTGTGGTATGGATGGAGCCTCATACTCTTGTGTGATATGTTATGGGAAGAAAAGATGGTCGAATTGTGAGTCATTATAGCCCAAGGCAGTATAAATAGAAAAAGCTGTGTTCTTAATGAAATAACTTTTCAAAAGGCGAGAATTTTGTTTTGAACGCAATGATAGAGAAGGTACAGACTCTGACAGAAGCCAGAAAGGCAAAGACAGAATCCTGCATTAGCTGCCCTCTCTCAAAGTCACAGGAGGAACTTTATGGCTTACTAATCATTGAATTCATATTTTATTGGTGTAGTTGTTTTTTAACTATCCTTTTTATTGTTTTCCATTTTTTTGTATCAAGAGTTAAATCTTTACTTAAAAAAAAAAAAGTTCTTGAGTATAATTGCTTCTTAAAGTGGATTCTGGTGATCATAAATCTGTAATGCATTTATTTCCTTGGAAGTAACAGTTTCAGAGGCACAAGAAGACAAACATTTTGGATGCCTGAAACCTGGATTGTATTTGTCTGGGAAAGAAATTAACCTGTTTTGAAGGAAGATATTGTTAGATACTATGGTAAGGAGAAAAGTCTTTAGTGATCTAGCACCTCCCTGATGAGGGAATAAGCCCTGAAGTGGCAATCCATAACTTCATATAACACCCATCAACACATTTTTGAATAAAAGCTTTTTGGGTCATTGCTGTTAATATTTTTTAGACATGCTCAAAAATATATCAGAGCAATTTGGATCATCAAGGCACTTATGTGCAAGGACAGCTAATTGATGGATCCCCATCAGCCTTGGTTAAAAGACACATAAAGTGTTGCTCAGCTCATCCAAGATAGGAGGAGGTCAAGTAATTTCGTGTTTTTAAGTGCTTTTTTTCTTTTGAAAACTAATCTCCCAAGTTATTAGGCATGATATTGCCAAATGCCTACCTGGATCTATGTTACTAAAAGCATCCTAAATTGCTTTTTAAGTGCTAAAATTTACTGTCCACAGACGCCTTCATTTGCCTTAGAAGAAGCAGTGAGCATAAAGCTTTTTGATGAACATTTTGGTGTAAAACTAAAGGTTGACTGTCCTTGGGTCCTATCCTTGAACTCCATGTGCAGTTCTGAGGTGGATATTCAGTGAACCCATTACAGTTTCTTTTCATATAGATAAATATAGGTGACTAGCTTGCTGAAAATCAATCTGAAAATTATTGCTGGAGCTCAGAATATAATTGATGGGCCTTTGTTCTTGAGTGTTAACCTCTGTCACCCTGACATTTAAACATGATACAAGTCTGATGACATATCAAAACTGTTTGGTGTTAGCTGCTGCAATTTTTGAGTGAGCTGTCAATTGTTTTGAAGACAAAAATGACTGAGGAGTTTATTAAAAACTGTGATGGATCCAATAGATAAGGATTATTGTTTGGCCTTTTTATTATGTTCCTCAAAGTTCCCTTTGAAGCAACTGTTTCCTCTCTGTCTGCCAGGCATATCTGTGAAATGAAAATAAGAATGACAAGTGAGAAACCTCATATGGTTCTGCCATAAGTCTTGGACTGTTATCCTCAAGTTTCTTTCTGGTAGTTCTTTCCTTTAATCTTCAAAGGTTTTCTACAGCAGTCCTAAATACTTGAGACGGAAATAGATCAGCTACTATTCATTTAATGGTTTCCATTTCTTGTGGATCACCTCAGGGTTATATAAGTCTTTTGCGGCCTCAACAAGTAAAATATAGCCATTCTCTTCCCTTACACATGGATCACAAATGTGACCACTCAAAAAATAGAAATAATACTTGACATATGCATTGGATCTTTCATCCAAGAATCCGTAACGCTCTGACGTAATCTGGCAAAGGCATATTTGGTTCACTAATCTGTCATTTTTGATGGCATTGCAAAAGCTTATCTATTTTCTATTCCTCGATTTGTAATTTGTATAGTCTATTAGCAGAATATGTTTCCAAGTCCTCTGGTTAATCTTTGTAAATGAACTCCTCTATTAGCAGCTGAATGTAATTTTGGACATTTTTTTTTTTTCTTCATGTAGCTGAATCCTTTGCTTGTCAGCTGTCAAACACAAGCGGCATTTATTGAGAAACATCTTTCTTACCATGACAAGTTAGACTGCCTATGCAATACCAGATGTGTACAGCATACAACAAGCATCCTGCTGATGACTGGTATGAAAGTGCCAGCTTATTGCAAATTGTTACTAAAAAAAAAATAAAAAAAAAATCCTCGTTGTTATGTTTTCAAAAAGGCATTGTGTAGCACAATTACATTTGTTTTGGAATCTCTAAAAAAACAACTAGCATTTTCTAAGTGTCCTGGAGGTCAAAGGATCTATGCAATTTTCATAGGAACTGGAATTGAATAATGTCTGAATCCACTAATGAAAGTTTGTGAATATTATTAGTGCTAAGTGCAACCACATGTTCAAAAAGGACACTATTTTAAATATGAAGATCTCCTTTAACTATGCAATAGTTTAAGCATAAAAACACCTAGAGATAGCACTTGAAAGTTCATTTGAAGAGTTATTCTTCTCAAGTACACAAAACTAATTGATCTTATTTTACCAAAAAAAGTGGTTTTCAAAATCTCTGCCATTTATGTGCATGGTGAAAATGTCAATGACATAGGCAAACACAGCAGATGTTTTCATTTCATATTCAGTTTCTGTGGAAAGTGTTGTATTGTCCACTCCCTGCAGATTGGTTCATGTGAGAAAAAAAGGATTGGTACAGACTGAAGAAGAAAACAAATGATTCAAGTAGTCAAATTTAGGTATTTTCAGGTTTTGGAATGCTCTTCACAAGCTGCTTGGCAAGCTATAAAGTGAATAATAATGAGGCATTGTTATTAAAATAGATTCAGAACAGTACTATGCATTGAGTTTTTATAGCTTTCATCCTATCTTACAGAAGAGATCTGGCAGGTAACTCCTTCTGTCTGGGTGCAGTAAATGCCTTGAAACAGAATCCTAAAATGTATTGTTTAGACTTTCATTTTGAATTCTATACTTTTTTTATTTTTTTAATATTGAATATGCAGTCAAGCTTTTGTATTGTGTTCATGGAAAAAATAAAACAATTTGTAAAGGAGTCCTTCTGAATACGCCCTTGTAAACCTAAGACAGAGTAATGGGAAAATATGAGAAAACCCTACCAAATCTCATGCTACCAGTAAAGGATTTCTCTTATAATATTATTATATTGTTATGATAATTTCTACTTAGTTTCCATAGTAGGGGACACCCTATTCAACTTACGTGTTTCAGTTCATATCTGGTTGGACAAACCCTCATTCACTTTCTGATCAAAATTGATTATGACTTTATCTGATCACTCATCCAAAAGGAACAGAAGCAGTGAGACTAAATCTACACAAGCATTTGAAGTCCCCCTTGAACTCTCTGAAGCCCCTCAGTTTACCTTGCATCCATGTAAAAAGTCTCCAGCTCATACAGAAATTGATCTCCACAGTGAAAATCTGCCATATGTAGTCAAGTCCTTAGTCAAGAGCCAAAACACTCCCTTCTCATACTCTGTGCAAGTGAAAGTCAGTATCAGAAGCCCAACTTTTAGACAAAACTATACATTCTGCCAATTCTTACTTTCCTTGATACGTTTGTAAAAGATTCAGTCTTCAGCATTTCAGTCTTTTTTTCTTCTTCTTTTTTTTTTTTTTCTCGCTTGTGTTTTTTTTGTTCGTTTGTTTTTGTAGAGTTTTTCTCTTTTCTCTATGCAGTTGGCCAGCCGGCCATTCAATATCTAATCGTAAAGATAACTTTGACAACAAAGAAATAAAATAGACAAGAAAAAGAAAAAGGAAAAAAAAAAAAAGAAAAATTTAATCCAGGTAAGAAAAGTCACCAACAGAAAGATGATACCTTCATGAAAAAAATGTTGCTAACTTGCAATTAATTTTTGTGGAAGCAATATGTAGCAGAATATAGTCTCAGCACGAGACTAAGCACAGTAATGATGCAATCTCATCACAGGAAGTGCTTGAAGATACTGGAAGTATTACTGGGAGAAGCTTAAAAGAAGAAATTTCTCTACTGGTTCCCCCTACTATACATGGGGGTAGGGAGGATAGGAAAGGCTGAATACTTTAGAAATAGAGTCATAATGCCTTCAGGCTGTAGTGTCATAGACGCTTTAAGGTGGCATAGCAATAGAAAGAAGCAATGCCATTTTCCCTTGCGCTGGCCAAGGATTCCTGCTTACTGCCCACTGTCACTTTGTAGAGATACATAACAGACCAAATTTGAGGAGATAGTCTGAATTAAAATTATGCTGATGAATAAATTGTAATGATAATACATGCAGTTTGTTGCCCGAAGAATGGATGTTTCTGTCGGCACAGGGAAGGTGGGAATGAAAAGAAGCATTCAGTAAAGAGTAGATTTTTTTTTTGATGTTAAAGCTGACTTAAAGAGACCATAAAGACATCCTATAAATGCATTTTGAGAAGAGGGTATGAAAATTAATGTTGTCGCTAAGCCAGGTATTCCTTTCCCTCTTCATAGCGGAGACATTGCTCTCTGTCTCAAGAGCATGATGCGTAACAACAAGGTCAAAAATTAGTGCAAGCACTACAAAACGACCTGCCAAGTGAATAGGACTAACATAAGATTAAATAAATAAATAAAGCCTACTTTTTAACCCTATCCATTTGATTCAAACTTGCTTCATCTTGCTTCAACTTGCTTTGAAGCAGCACAAATGAGCTGATGAACTATGGCCGGGCTAGCAAGTACTTCTATTGAATTCACTGCCCATAGAGAGCATGGGTGAAGTAGCCCAAACCCTTGCACGCAACAACCGTTTTGCAGATAAGAAGGATTTGTACGTATTTTTTTTCAGACCAGACTTTTGCCTGTATCCAACAAAAGGGTTGTTTCCAAAGAACAGGCATTATTCTCCTCAGCCGGCAGCTCTGTGTTTGCTGTGAGCAGCAGTCCAAACCTGCAACTCCAGAGCTTCTAGGCTTTCTCCTTAGTAGTGCAGACTGCACACAGCCTTTTGCTTAGGCCTTTTCTCTTACTATGGATAAATAAAAATATTAGGAAACAGAGATCTGCTGTCTTAGGAAAATAAATATTATAGACCTTTTTGAAAAAGGTTGGGTCAGCAGCTCCTTGCCAGATATATTGTAAAGGACCTGCTGCTTGTTCTGTGACAAACCTCCTAGCTGAGTCTGGAAATATTTTAATGGGTCTGAAATAAAGCCTATATAAACCTCGCAGCTGTAATATGGTCAGTATTGCCAAAGGCAGTATTTGTGCATCACTTCAGCAAAGACCAATTTTAATGTTCAAAATGTCCCTGGCAGCACTCTGCGGCTGTGCTAATATCAAAGTCTGAGGGCTTGAATTAAGGTGTCATGAGTGATTCTTCTGATATTTGCCCTAGCAAGTGCAACTTCCATGCTATTACCAATTTGGGGATATTTTATTTCAGGATAAAGAAACAGGTTGCTATAAGATTAGCTCTTGTTTTGTGGGATGGCAGCTAGATACAGAAAAACCTGACCATACTACTGTCAATATTGTCAATAACTATACCACAAGGTTTTTTTGTGTGTGCATCCACCTCCAAAACATTATCCTGCATGAGAAAATATAGCATATGCTGAGGAAACATAAGCTCTGGGCTTAGCTGGGGAGATTTGGTGGATCAGTTGTTGTTATATGACTTCAGTAGGCTGGTTCTGTTCCTCAGATACTGCTACGCCCGTCTGGGGCCTAGCCCAAAACCTACTGAAGCCACTGAAAATAGCCGTCATTAATCAGAGTATACCAAGGCTCACATTCTTACTTGAAATTTCTGCAGTATTCATGACTTTACTCACATGAAACACATAGTTGATTAGTATGCATTTTATCCTACTTCTCATCTAAATTACACAGCAATTAAGGAAAAGCATAGTAAAAACCCTACTGAATTTCAATTTTCAGATGTGTATGCTACTGTGGGTAAACATCACTCAAACATATTACTGATAAATGCTTCCTTCACAGCTCAGTTTCAAAAAATTATGTGTCTCTGGCAGGAGATAACAATGATTGTCAGTTATTCTTCTTGATTAATTTTGCCTACTAGTGTTGCAGTGTCCTCTTTATCTATTTCTTGGATGCCATATATTGTCCAACACATATTTAACTATGCAGCCACAAATTGCAATAAGTTTGTATAAATAAGAGAGTATGAATAGCCAAGAACACCAATCTGGCAACAGCACATATTCACAGTGAAATTGTACAAGTTATCCTTTACTACCTGACGGTATCATATGTTGCAATAAAATAATTTGTTATCATTTATAAAATTTAATATCTTGATCATCAATAAAAGAGGTGATTAAAATAGAATTACATACAATTATTCCATATCTGTTTTCAAAAAAATATCACTCTGAGGTTCACACAAGAAAAAAAACCCAATAGGAGAAGTCTGTGAGATTAACAGGATTTTCAAACATCATGAATCACATTTAGTGAATTGTTTAAAAAAATTCTTGATGTGTTATGGTATGATATATGAATAGTATGGTGTCTCATAGATAGTCTGTGAGGCATGCTAATAAATTTGAGGTACATGGATAGGAATGTAGACAACTATGTTCTGTATTTTATATCTCTGAGAAATAAAAATGTCTAACATCTTTGGAGAAGTCTTAGGACTGCATGGACATGTTTCATACAAGATGTCTGCTTCACTATCATTTATGAAAGCATGTATTTCTCTTTTTTTGATTATTAATGAAATAATGGAGATTTTATATTTAAGATTTTAATTTTTAGTACAAACAACAAGATAGCCATCATTTACTTATTTGAACAGGGATGGCTTTCTACTAGTGTGGGGAAAATTATACCTACGCAGTTGCTTGCTTTTTCATTTTCATTGCATAATTTTAATATTATTTCAACAAAATGAGTTATGTATGATGATATGTAAAGAAAAAAGAATGCTCTCCAAAGTTTCAGATTTATTTTGAGCATATACACCCTGGAGGCTTTTCTCTGTCTCAGAGGACTTTAGTGAACCAGGATGAATACAATAGGATCTAGGAAGGAATATGTTTAATGAATTGCAGGACAAAAAGAAGAAGAAAAACAAGCAAAAGATAAAATACTGTAATGTAATCTCCACAAAACCTTCAGCATATAGCGCACAATAAAGATTTCTCTGACTATATGCTGGAACTTTTCTCATAGTAATTGAATCAATATTTGTCGAGCATCTCTCTTAATCTGGAGAGATGTCACAAAACTAAAATAACATGAAATATGTTGAAGTAGAACTACGGTGTCCTGTACCCTGAGAATATAGTTTTCTACTTGCAGTCAAGCATTTTGCATGAGTATACAAATGCATACTTAATAGATGCACTGCTATGCAGGTGTTCCTGAACCGCGGGTGAGTGAGTATCTGTAGCAAGGCATAAGGTTCTGTCAATGTGTGAGAACACCTTCAGCACTACATGTGACAGAGCACTGGAACAGGATACCTAGAGACATTGTGGAGTCTCCTTCTTTGGAGATACTCAAAACCCACCTGGATTTTGGACATTGCCTGTCCTGTGCGATGTGCTGTACCTGTCCCTGCTTGAGCAAGGCAGTTGGACTAGAGGATCTCCAGAGGCCCCTTCCAACCTGCACTATCCTGTGACTCTGTGTTTGCTACTGTGTAACTCCAAAAGTGGCCATGGCCCTCTATAAGGGACATGGAAGTTAAAAGCTCCTGAATTCATATTCTCAGGTGCATGGGTTAAGTCTGTAAACGGAAGACCTGTTATTGTGTGTATTATTTAGTGGGTTTCTAAGGATTACTTGTGCATCCAGTATTCTACCTTTAGAGCATATTTTTTTTCTCCAGTTTCTATATCACAATAAAAAAATATTTATAAATATCAGTAGTATTTCATTTGGACAATCCCATCTGAATTAAGTCCCAGCTGGTCCATTACATTAATTTCTCCAACAATTTTTGTTAGGCAGATATGCTGACTAATAAATATGTTATTTGTCACGCAACATCATACAGTTGCTATTAGAGACAGCAATTTCATACACATTGCATGTCATTATTAAAATCTTCACACCAATAACTCTTGATGAATATTTACTATAAATTAGTCTGAAAAAGTTAATATGCTGCAATTCTAAATTTTAAAAATTTAAGAGGCCTTACTATTTGTATGTTGAGTTGAATTTACAACAAGTTATTACAATTTTGAAACATACTCAGTGAAAAAATAATCTGCATGGGAAAAGAAGAAATGTATCATACCTGGATTCAGTAGAGCATTTTGCAGGTTTGTTGGCTGTGTTTAAAGTCTCTTTACATGGATTCTTAGCTTTTACTGTGTGTCTCTATTGTGCATTTGCAAAGAGTGTAGCACAGTGGAGAAGCAGCATTGAGAATGTAAAGCAGAGCAAGTGTGCTAATGCCAAAATGACCATCCATCGTAAATAACAAATTAGACCTGGGCACATAGCAAAAGTGACAGCAAGAGGCAGGCAATGTTGAAATGTGCACTTCAAGGTTATGCTCTGACTGCTCCAGCAGGCTGCACCAGCCAGGACTCCCATCAATCAGCTAGTCCAAAAAGAAGATGCAAACAGTGAATGTGTGTTGTAAAGTGAGCTTCATTCGCCATCCAGCACCATGAAATTGTCTCATTTGTTTTTAGACATCATTTCAGCTGCTCCCTGAACCTAACGCCGCCTCTGCTGCTAATAACATCTGTTCCCTGTGCTCTGGTGACGCCCAGTTGTAGCAGACTCATTTGTAGTGGATACTCAGCGCATACCCTGCTGCAAATGACCCTTGCCCAAAATAGCCCGCAGCCTCACTTGAAATTAATTCCATCAGTGCGCTTGGCAAGCGAAGGAGGAAGGAACATCTTGAATTTTACTACGAATTGAAGGTATATATTATACAGAGCAGATGAAAGGTCATTCAAGCAAACTCACCTTAATATATAAGCTTTCTGGAAACAACAGCTATTGAAAGAAAGCATGTAATATAGTCAGAATAAATATGTAAGTTGATATGAACTGGAAAAAAAAAGTTTCTGATTAGCAGTTTTCAGAGGTATTGGTGAAGTTGCAGGAATCACTCTAATCACAATTTCTAAGTTCCTTAAGTTGAGAAAAAAAATGTCTATATAATGAACAACTCATGACTTGATTTGATACTTTTGTAGACATGGTTTCTCTAGAGAGCGTTTTGCATCTGTTCCGCTTTTGCTTTTGCACTTCCTCCTGAATTACTTCTACACAGGCTTTTAAATTGTTCTGGAAGCTGAGGAGCAATAACTCAATGGCTAGGCCTGTGCTATGTAAGAATTACGATGTTATGACACTCTGGGAATTTTTGAGGATAAGCACTATGTTTTCATGACTGCTTTTTGGATATCCAGCATAGCTCAGCTCTGACCAGACAGTTTGAGCAGAACTAAGCCTGTAGTTTACAGGCCGTTAGTTTATGTTATTACAACACTGTTTTGCCCTTTTGACATTGGTTGGGATCTACCTGATTACATTGGTTCCTTTGTTGTCTTCAATCTGTTTCAATTTGGCAGGACGAACCCAGTGTAAAGCAACTTTGTATGTGTCCAGGCTGGATGCTAAGACCAATGTCTTAGCAGTGAAGCAAGTTCCCCAAAATCTGTGATAGCTACCTGAACTCTATGTTATGACTTTTTCTTGCAGTTCACAGAAATAAATTATAAGTGTTAGGAATGTGAATTTCCTCTTTTTTGCCTTTCTGAACCTACTGTGATATTTTAGTTGACATGATTTGTGTTGCAGTGATACCCTTTTTAGACCTGGTAGCTGCACAGTAGCTGTAGTCATTTGGGGACCAGCAGACTCTAAAGGGAGCTTTAGGCAGGATTACCCCCCAGTAGGATTTCTATTTGGAGAGCTGGGGATTATGATGAAATTCTACAATGCTTTTATTTTTCTTCTATTTCAATGTCGCAGTTGGGATCCAATAAATGTGGTTCTCGTCTATTAGTGTGTTTGGAGAGGAAGCGTTTTGTCTGTGGTATTTAGGAGCATAGTGGTATTTTTTTTGTACAGTTTGTACAGAGCTACAGTTGCTTTTACCAATGATTGAAAATAGAAAGTTATATCTTTTTGTATTTTGTATAATTTTGTATTTTTTATAAGTTTGTATAATTTATATTCAGATTGTTCATTCCTTTTACATCTTGATGAAATCCAGGGAAATTTCTTAATTTCATTAGTTATAAAAAGGTATTTTCTAACTACTGTTCACATTTATTTCCATTAGCCTTTAAAATGCTTGATAAAGTAGGTTTATATGAACAGAATAGATTCTCAATTACTCATAAAGGCAGCAAAATAACTAGCAATGTTTTTACCCATGCTTTTATTTGTTATAAGTTGATAATAAATAGAAGAGGTGATTTTTTCTTTACATTTTACAGATTATGCACGAGAGCCCACTCCTGGTAGTATATAGGAGGCTTGTAAAAATAATTTCTTTGAACAACATTTTTTTTTTCCTATCTCTAAATCACATGTATATGAAACTGGAATGCCTTACATGTTCATCTGTGATTTCTTGTTGCCTTTATACTCTGAAAAAAAAGTTGTTTAAAATCTAGAAATGCTGAAGTTGCCTACTGCTCAGTGTTATGGTTCCTTCTTCGTAGCTCTATGCCTCTAGGACATGCTGAACATGCTGTACATGTGCATCCTTAATTAAATTCCTGAACATGAATTTGGAAGCTCTATGGAGAATGAGTGAATGGATGTGTGGAGCTAGGTGGCTAATGACTGATATTTTTAGAAACCATGGCAAAATCAGTAGTAAATATAGATCATAATGAAAGAGATAGATAGACAATTAGCTACTTCTGATCTCACCCATATCTAGTACTTATTTTAATGAAGAAAACCTTAATTGTTATTGTGCTCTCAATTCCTGCCCCAAGGGTACATAGGAGGTTATCAGTGTAATGAAAGGCATTGATAGGAAAAAAGGCAACAAGAACAAGATGAGTGAAGGTGCTTTTCTATGTATCTTCACTTCGTGAAAAACACATTTGACAAATTTACTTTCATGACTGGCATAAATACACTCAAGCTGAGGGGCACTTCTTTCCTTTGACAAATTCTCAGCTAATTAAAGCTCTTTTGTATGTATCCACTCTCATGGCAGGTAAACTGCAGCAAACTAGCTCTTGAAATGAGTAGACACTCCTATCCACCACAAACAACTCAAGCACTTATGTGTTGTATGCTATGATGACCTGGAGAATTATGTTTCAAACAGTGATATTAGAGACAATTTTGGATCCACCACAGATCAGTTGAGCGATTATAAACAATTCGCTTCATAATTTTTCTCTTCATTTATGTGAGGTCACATTCATATGAGTTTATATATATGTGGGTATTAACTTATTGTAAAAATAGATAATAAAGTGATAAAAATAAATAATTATTGCCTAGGCTACAAATATTAAGGATACTGCTTAAGTCTGTACAGAACTATTTCTGTGTTTTGTAAGGAAAAAAAAAACTTTCTTATTGTGCTATGCAAATTACTTTAACATTGATTTAGCCCTAATCCCTTTGCTGCTTGGTCTTTGGTCTCTCTTCTTTACTCTTCAGTAAATAACTTCTTACGGGGATACATGGGCTGGAATAATCACTACTAACCACTACTAGGAGTTCTCTTAATCACCAGAAAAACACTCATTGTTTCCAGCTTTGATACCTGTGGGTAACTGGGACTTATTTGATTGGCACATCTTCCTCATATTGCCCTTTCTTCTTGCAACCTGTGCTTCTGCTTTTCCTCCCAAATTTTGCATAGATTGCTGAGGTCTGACCTTAACATTTTCACTGCATTCATTTTATTCTTGTCACTTTTTGATCCAGTCATGGATCATACTCTTGGAAATACTAAGAAACTCTTAAAAAAAAAAAGACAGAATGTGATTGATGATGAAACAGCAGTATTTTTTTATACCGAGTCAAAAAAAAAAAAAAAAAAAAAAAGGATACTAACTGCCTACAAAACATCACCAAAGAAAGTTGCTGAGAGTTTTGCTGCAGAAAGACCTGATGTCTGGTTCCTTCATGTATAGTCCTTCCCTCTATCTGCTTGTGGAAAGGGTTGGTCAAGGGAGAGCATGGAGATGATTGCTGGGGCTGAGAGTATAAACAGGAGGTAATAGAGAGTTAATACTCCGTTGTTACAGCGCAGGTTAAAATATCCATCTGGTATATGGTCATTTTGCAAACACCAGGGTGGACATCCTCAGAGGTGAGCCAGTCTGCAGTCAGAGCTTGGCATGGCATTGTGGTAAGGAACTGGCATGCTAGGTATTTGATTTGGCTGTAAACAGGGATTGTTTTTGTTTATATTTATTTTAGTTCAGCAAAACATTGAAAAATAATGTCTTTTAAAGAACAAAATGCTTCACTTTTTAATTTAAAATGTTTCATTTTGGAGCATAGAAACATGCCATATTTAAAAAATGAGTATGTGATATTTTAATTTGGAACGACTTCTAATACATTTCAGTCTTACATCTCTAAATTAGGAAAAGAAAAGGCAATAAGGGGCTTAAGAATCCTAAAATAAATAATTGAAGACCATCATAAAAATAAGTTCTAATTTTTTTTTGTGGTTGTTTTACCAAGACCTTGTAAAATGTACATTTCACCTTTCTCCCCTAGACTTTCCACAGATTTTTGGTTTCAGTCAAACAAAAAATTCACTTTTACTACTAATACCTTTTCTGGTTTGACAATGGGACTAAAATATCATTTGTGTACTAGAATGAATCTAGTATACTAAGGCAGTAAAATCTCTTTCATTGGCAAACTGCCATGAAACTTCATTCACTTTCTGAGAACACTTGTCAGACGAGAAGATTTTATCTTCACTGCCTTTGACTCATATCCCATGGGAGTTCATCTAAATGTGGCATCTAAGAAGGCTGGTAGCTAGATCACAGCAAGATACATGGAATGGGGC
>NW_010584388.1:617516-637697 GCF_000705375.1 Tinamus guttatus | reverse complement strand
TGGGCCTGTAACAATTATTGTATTTTACATTTTCTTTTTTCTTTATTTTTAAAAAGTAGTTGTAATAAAAAATACCTTCTCTTACAGTGCCATAGAGCTCTTAGGTGTATGAAATTAGTTACAATTCACATAAAAGTGAAAATATGCTCGATTGTTTGCAATATAAGATTAATTAGGTGCCTCATATGTCCAAAAATAAAAAGTAAGAAAGAGAAGTGCAATAAAGATCATACATCTTCAACATTAGTCAAAAATAAAACACCATAAATTTTCTCTCTTTATGGAGAAAATAGTCCTCTGAGGGATATCTCTTTTGACAAAAACTCTGCATGGGAAAATATGTCTTGGGAATATGTCTCATTTTTTTTCTTGAGATTTCTTGATGTTTCAGTGAGACTTTCATAATGACATTGTTTTTTTTTTTCCCTTTGTAGATGTTCAGTCAGTGGCAGGATGTTGTCCTGTCACTGTTGTCCTGTCTATTTTCCATGCCAGAGGTCTACTCTTTACCCATCTTTAGGTAGTCTCACAAAGGTCATGACGCTTCAGAGGCTTCCATCTTGTTAGGGATCCAGGAGAGGCTCCACAAACCCAGCTTGCTGTAATTCAGATTACCTTCAGACAAATAACTCTGTCAGGAAAAACCTCTTTTAGCTTCTTAAAAACAGACTCCTTGCTCAGCATGAAGGCCAAACTGTAATTAATTCTTACCTTTCAAGTGTCCTTGATTAAGTTTATTCCAAACAGATCTATTCTTCAATCAACCAACAATTGCACAGAGCAGTCAGAGAAAAAAAGGTTAAAACTGTTAGATGAAAAACCTGAACTTGTCACCTGCTCAGAATAGTACAAATATCTCAAAAACATCGTATCCCTTTCTCCCTTGCTTGCATCTCTTTCTCTTAAGTCATTATTCTTCCCATTTTTTTCCTCATGATGAGGCAATATCATGATTTACTTTGTTTTATCTTGACCTCTGACCTTGGCAAAATTAGCCTACAGTCCTTTGAGAAACATTTAGGTAGAACCATTGAGGAGCAGGAGCTTGATATCCATCAAGTTCCATCATCTAGTTTAGGCACTCAGGCATAGTATTATACAGTAGAAAAATCGACATATACTATTTACAATAGATGTGCTCTCTCCCTCTCCTCTTCAGATGTTGTTTCACATATTCTCAGCATATTCCCATGTAAAACAAAACCTTCCCCAGTTAGGATCAACAAGATCCTTCTAAAACTGTCTGAGCCATTCCTTCATCCTCTGGAACTTGGGAGGGTACTTGGATACACTGGTGTTATTAAAAGAGGAATTTTGAAAAGGCTGTGAGCTTTTATATAAATACAGAAGGGCTTTCCAAATCATGAATTATTTCATCCTTCTGGAAATCCCCTGCTTATCCACACAGATACGGGTATTTCTTAGGATTTCTGTTGGGTTTTATTGCACAATTCATGAAGAAGTTTATTTACCAAATCCATATTCATGCCGCTTAGTAAATTTGCTCTCTATCACAAATCAACGCCTTGTTTTAATTTTTGATGAGCTTGTTTTCAGTTTCTATTCCTGTACAACAATGCCTCCTTTTAATATTCTGCTAACCCAAATGGATTATAGAATAATAGCTTCTTCCATGTTCCTCCTTGCAAGTTAATGCAAAATGCAAAATGAAATACATTCACTGAATCCCATTTTAATTTGAATCATGTCTCTACAGCTTTTTAATGTCCTTTCTTATTTATTCTCTGTTCTGTTGACTGGTAAAGAGTATTTTTGAATGTAGGCAATGTCTCCTATGCATATGCTTTGAGTCAACCCCAAGTGTAAGTGGAAATGCTGTGAATTAATAGCTATATATTATTCCTGTGAGTCAAATGAAATCTCAGAGATATCTTTGAAAACAGCAGTGATGCCTATAAAAACTGGAGATATTTGTCTCTTTTCTAAGGCCTCATACTAAGGTGAATATGGCAGCTTTAAGACCCTGCAGAGTTTTTCTGATTTGAATACAGGTCTGATAAAGTCCTTTCTATGTAGAGATCCCTATCTAAGCTAAATACAGCTCAGCCTGGAAATGAATTGCTCCTCATCCTCTGGCTGAAATATCAGCTTAATTTGCTCTCTGTCAAAAAAAAGAAAAAATATTTTTGTCTTAAGAATTCTTTGCTAATAGTCTGTAAGTAACCAAAGACTTGGTCCAATATTTCATGGATGATGTGATGTTCTCCAGTTCTGCATGCAGATGGTTTGTTTCCTCAAAAGTGGATTGATATTCACCTTTGTAAAAATGACTCATTAGGAAATGTTTTAGTTCCAAAGACAGCATGACATTGAGAGATAAGACCTGATTATTATTATTATTATTATTATTATTATTATTATTATGGTCCTATTTTATTATTTCCTTTAGACTCAATGAATTACTAGAATTCATGTGTGATATACATTGCTGCAAGTTTCTAAGTTTTCCTTCAAGAAAAAAATGTGGTTCTTGCACTTCTATTTGTAAAACAAGCCTTTAAAACAGCAGCTATATTTAATGGGTTGTACTTTCTGGGATTCTACAACAATATGAACCACTATTTTTAATGTGTGAACAGTTCCTGTGAACCATCATGGCAGTTATTTTTCTTTTCAATTTTTTTTTTCATTAAGAACTAGAAGCTAACTACGATTATAACACAACTTCAAATTGTCTAATGTTTTTATGTCATTCTGACATAATGTGACATTTACAGTACAAAACAGACATTTACAGTGACCATGTGGAGGCCAAAGGCATACTGTTACTGATGCAATGTGCTTTAATAGAAAAATAAATAAGAGAAGAACTAGTATAGCAGATAGTTCACAAACTATTTAGCTGTATTAGCTAAAATGCTAATTGTACTAGCTATAGCTATTTCATTGCTACTCTTTAACCAAATTTAAAAATTAATTAAAAGCAAACTGGTGTTTTCCCAGTATCATTAGTATTAAAAATACATCGACACCATCTCTTCCCATATGGGTTTATCTTCTGTTACCTTCAGCCTACAGCATTTCTGAAGGCAGAGGTGCAGCAGGATGTGCAAGTTATAGCTGACTGTGAAAGTTAGAGTTCACTGTCAAGTTTTGTCCTTGTTTTATTTTCAAGCAAAGCAAGAAATCTAATGCTACAAAAATATATTCCAAAGAAAGAGGAGAGAGATTTGAATATTTCTTTGCTTATGGTATGGTCTTATGGTTTGCATCTTCCCAGTCAAAATGTTATTTAAATACACAGCAACCCCCAGAAGTCCTGATTCAATTTCAGTTGTAAAGCTGTGAACCAAGGACTCTTTTTCCCTCTGTAAAACAAACTGTATAAAAATATCTTCTTTGTCTCTGAGAAAACATGGGATCTGGGTCTCATGAAAAGTGCAGAGCAGGGGAGTGCTGTCTTTTTTGTGGAACAGCTGGACTCTGCCTAGGTAGCATCATCCTAATGAGATCCTGCCAATTTTAGTGGTCATAATTGTTGAAGTGGATCTGCTTATAAAGAAATTATCTCTATTGGTACTCCCAGACAGAGAATCAGGGGAACTTTCCCTTAAGGGACTACCTCAGGCATTTTTAGGAATTTTAACGTGAAACTTTGCTCATATTATGTAATGCTGGAATTCTCTGGGTCTTCATGGCTGTAAGTGATCCCTGTCTTTAAGTCTTAAGTCATGCTGGGTTGTTTGACTCCTTGCAATGGTTGTGCTGTATAGAAATAATACCATGGTTCCTGCCATTTCCTTCAGTGAGGTTTCTGTATGTAAACAGAACATTTAGGAGAAAAGTAGGCTGTGGTTTTATGGAGGTTGTTATCTAGGAAACTTCTGTATTTATTTATACTTTATTGTTTTTGATTCTGAGAACAAAAAAGAAGTTTTTAATCTTACTTTGCATAGTTAAGAAAACAAACAGTCTACAAATGAATTTGTTGTAATTTCCTTAAAGCTGCATTTTTTTTTGCCTCAAATGCTCCAAGAATATTGGGAAAGCATAAAACGTTTCTGCACAATCTCATCCTTGTGATAGAAAACATCTTATGAAACAAACAGCATATTTCACTGATTAACATTTTATTTTAAATCAAAGTAGACTTTGTGCTTGGATGCAGCTTTTCTGTGTAAACAAATCATAAAAACATTAACTAGTGCTTTGAGTTTCCTCTTTGAATTCACTGGATTATGTGATAATCCATCTCCAAAATGGAAAGACAGGCAGGCAGATGCAGAGACTTGCATTCTTGTGATAATTGAGAAGGGATGTGCCACCTTGTGCAAAATGGGGAGGAAATAGGGGCCTACAAAGGTTTATAACGTGTCGTGTTATGTCATGTTTATAACACGTCAACATGTTTATAACATATTTCCTCACATGTAGCTACATTAAGCTTTTCACTTTGCTTCTGATTCCAGATTAATGGACTAAGCCTCATTCTCTATCCTTTGCTTTCATGTATATCAAGTAAGTTTTTCCTGCTTATGGAGGTGGGAGAACTGTACAACGCCTCCTGCTCTGATACAGTGATTGCTTTCAATCTCTTCTGCTCACAGTGTGCAAAAAGCAGCATTTTATTCTATCCTAACTTGAATTCTCATCATGTTCTGGAAATGCATGTCCTCCTGTTAATCTGCTTTGTTTAAATATGCCTTGACACAGAAGTAAACATACTTGCTTCTTCATCCCTCTGCCAACGGTTGCCACTGACATTAGCCTTTTATGCTCATGTCACACTGTGTCATTTCCGAGACCAGAGGAAAAGAGTATCTGCAAAGGAGTTGTTCTGGGGTAGGCCACTGTTATTAAGTTATTCTGCAAATAAGATCCTGTAGTAAAAACCAATCTTCAGAGCTTTACCTCATTTAAACTGGTCACCTCCTGGATTGGATTTGTGAATCATTTTAGGTGATTAACACAGTGTTGTTTTATGTCAAATGCATTTTTTAACTGCTACAGTGCATATTGCACATAACCATTTGCTGCTGACTTATGGTCCTTGACAACATGCTTCAGGCTGTTTAAATCATTAGAACATTATGGTTCCTCCCTGCAGAGTCTCAGAAGAGAGCCCAGTGAACCCTTAGGCTCCTCTCTACCCTTCTTTACCCCATTTTTATATAATACCTTAAGGATATGTATGGTATACCTGGAGTTTGGCTGGTTTTGGAGCAGTCTTGAGGATTGATTAGATTGAGTTGTCCAAAGCCAATAAATTCAGGACAACTGGATAGAAGCAGGAGGCTAACTTTAGGGGTAAAAGTCTGGGTGAAAAAGTCTGATGATTTGAGCTTACTACGGTTCCAGGAAGAATATATCCCCTGCCCCAGCCATAAAAAGTAAGGAGAGGCATGATGCCGATTGCTATGGCTCCTAAACAGAAGGAGAAAGCAGTTACTGAAATTTGGGGATACAGTGCAGATTACACTGTGTATTGGAGTTTTGGGATCCTGCCAGGAGCTGTGGTAAGCATGATTAGAATGGGACAGTGTTTTTGTGTCATTGTAATGTTATTTATGGCTGGGAGGGTAGGACCTATCACTGTCTTAAGACTAGTAGGAGTGAAGAAAACTGTGGAAAATCATAGCTTCAGAAGTCAGTGAGAGAAAAACAAGAAGTAAAGAACTGCATGAAATGAAGTAAGATTCAGGGCTTTCTTGGAAAATGATAGAAGCCCCAATAAGTATACAGATTTTTTAGTAGAGAAGCAAATCTTTGAGACAGTAAGTGCCCCTAGATTCCCTCACCTACAACTTTACAGTTAGAAAAATAGCGCAAAAGTTGTTGGCTGTTACTGCTCTTACACATTATGAGTTTTCGTGGATTGGCAAATTTCATTTTGGGATAAGCATCTAAGATATTTAAATTTTCTCAGCATTTTCAGTGTATTATCACTACTGCAGCATGCAAGAGCTTCATCCAAAGACCCATTTTACCGGTCATCAGATGAGTAAGATATAGAAAGAACTAATGCTCTCCAGAGATGTCTCCTTAATTTGATTCACTTCAGATTGCTTTTCACTCCGTCTGAAGTAGGTCAGAATAGAAAAAGACTTTTGAGGTTCATTATTTTTAAAGCTATATCTTGTTTCACGGTGTTCATATCAGAAACTTCTGAAGCTTTCTTGATTTTATTTAAAAATAATATGGAAGACATATTTTGTGCTTGTTACTTGGATTTTTTAAGATTACCATGAGAAATAAAATCAATGTTTTCTAACTTTTTTTTGCTTTTTCAGTTTTCCTTTTCTTTTTTTTCTCCTTCTTCATATGTACTACTTTCTTATTTTCACTAAACACTGTCAATTGCTGAAAGGTTCCCGAGTATTAGAGTTAAATCTACTTTTTGTCAAATTTTCCTAAGCACATGAAAAAAAAATAAAATTCAGGGATTTTCTCCTTTCTTTTGCCAACATTTCCCAAGAGAAAGCCTTCACAGACAGAAAATTTCTCTCTGACCATGCTCTTAGCTCTAGAAAATTGTGGAGATCCAGACTATTTGCTAGCCGTCCATGAAGGAACATGGTAAAATGATGTATACACTGATTTCCCGACAGGTGATTCTTCCGTCATCCAACATGAACCTTGAAGACCTTCTGCAAGGTCTGTAGGGCTCCAGTGCCTGAGTAAGGATCAAGGCATTCCAGTTTGCTGCTTCTTCCAAGAGAATGCAATGAGTACTTGCCTCCCTATTCTGCAAAGGTGGTGATGATGACAGGGCCTGGTAAATGTTTATGCTATATCAAAGGCAGAAAAGAAACTCTTGTTAACTTATCTCTCACTCTGTCATTTTCATGCTCTTCTGGGTTTCTCACTTCAGAGCACAACTGGACTCAGGCCAAAAATGGGAACATAAAGAACAAAGGAGAGAAATCCTCACAAGATGGCCCATTTCAGTCTTGCACGTACTTTCTGTGAAATACCACTTTGTTTTGTTTTGAAAAATGGATGTCAAAAGCCAGAAGCCCAATCCATAAATCTCATAAATGTTTCAGCAAACATGTCCAAATTGGCAGCACTGAAACTTTTCTAAGACTTTCTTATAAATCAAAAGAGTAAGAAGAAAAATCTCTGATATTTTTACAGATTATACTGTCCAAAAACTTTTGTCTTTCTTTTTCTTTTTTCTTTTCTATTTCAGCTCAAACTCAAAAGAACAAAAACTCTGGTCACTGGGTTACTGAAGAGGCTGTGGAAATGGGAGCTTTCCTACAATTCCCAGATTATCATTTAGACAGCTGTGAAGCTGCTGCTGCAGCATTAAAGCTCCCCACTCACTGATGTGTAGTGATATTGGCCAGCTAAATCACTCCAAGGACTACTTCACTTTGGACTTATTCTAACAACACATGCACCCTTTTTTTCGGTAACATAAAACCATTTTATTGACTTCTGACACCTTTCCAGAGTAAGCATGTTTGTATTTCTGCCTGTCTGCATGTCATAAATTCAGAAAATAATTTATGCCGTTGTCTCAGGTAGCAAAAAATAACACAGAACTGCAATAACTTATTTTCCCTTCTGACTGTCCTAATGGTCACCAGTTGTGGCAGAATAACCCATTTGTTGTACCAGAACCCTCATATGTGTTTATCAGATAGTTAAGGTTGCTGTGTGAATACATCAAAAGAGAGGGAAGTATGGGGAGAATAAAGTGTAAAAGAGCTGTATTACAGTATAATCTTGACAGCCAATAGGCAAGAGAAATACTACAGAATTTCAAATGTGTCTGGGGTACTTAACGGTCGAGTTGTCACTGGACCTGCTAGATATGATGGGGTGCTAGACAGAAATCTTAGAATCAGCTGGAAACCTCCGTCTCCTGTTAAGGATCCTCCCCTAAGGATCTCACAGGATGAAAGTTTAGAGTAGAATAAGAGCAGGATATGAAAATCTAATTCCTGATACCTTTGTAAGTATACAGTAGTGATTTATCCTTTAATAGTGCTTTTGAACGTAGTACAATTATTGATCTTTCAGGTGATTAGTTAAAATAGATTTGAGGGAGAAGACTGGGTCTGATCTTGTTCCTAGGTAAGGAAGAACAGTTTTGTAAGGAGTAAACAAAGTAAAGCATTGTAAAAGAGAGAGAGAAGAACAGAGAGAAGTAGAAGGAAAACAGAATAAGAAATATATTTCTTAGTTCAATCATTGATGTCTTTGATTGTTGCTGTTGAGAAAGACTTTTTCTTTCTCTTCTCTCCTTGGCTTCTTTTTTTAATGTGCATAGAGAATGAATGTAGGGTAGAATAACTGAAGCAAATACATAAAAGCAATTACCACCTACCCTGGTTCCATTAAAGACTTCCTTTTAACTCAAGGGTTATTCCTCCCTGGTTTTATTTACTAAATGTTGTCATGAGAGGAATAAATTTGAAGCAAATGGAACATTTTAACCAGCAACCTCCTCAAATTCATGTTGCTTAGCTTTCAGTGTGTGGTGGTAAATCAGAGCTCTTCAAATTAATACCTTTTGTCACAAGCAAACAAAAATTGGAGTTGAGTACTGCCTTAGGTATTGTCCTCCAGCCTATGCTTTCAGCATGTGTTGATTCTGGAGATACCAAGCTGAGAAAAATAGAAAGAAGGAGTAAAGGAAGGACCACATTGTAATCATTCTCCACTGTGTGTCCTGAAGAGTGACACATCTCCCATGAGGAGTTTTGGCATCTCCTCCACTATCCATCTTGGATGCAGCCCTGTGCCACGTGCTCTGGGTGACCCTGTGTGTGCAGGGGTTGGACTCGATGATCCCTGGAGGTCCCGTCCAACCTTAAGAATTCTATGATCTTACCCCTCCTTCCATCCTTCCATTCATCTGTTCTTTCATCTCCTTAAAATAGCTGCACATGTCCCCTTATCAAAAGTAATTGATTATGATTATGATGATTTTTTTAATCATAGTTCTAGTCTTCAGTAGTGCTTCAGCTGTTAGGATGCCGCAGTAGGTAGGATTAAACATTTTATTATCTTTTGCAATACAGATGCAAATTCTTCTGTTGGCAGCCTGTGATTTCTCCTCTAAAACTATTTATTTCTAAAATATACCAGGACCCATTCAATATTTGTCAGATTTAATAGATCAGGAGTACCAGTAGAGGTTTAACATCCCAAAATTATACAGAAAAAAAGCTTTTCAGTAGTTCAAAGCCAATGAAACTTCAGTTATTGTGTGACTAGATTTCATTTGTTAAGCTTCAAATGGTCATGCATTTCTGAAAACTGTTCGTGAACATGGCGTGCATCGATCTGCTATTGGGATGAACAATTTCCCGTTCTATCCCACAGACAAGAGTCCTCCCCCTTGGCAACTAGTTTGTCTGGTATAGACATCTTATTTTTTATCATCAGGACACTGAACAAGCATTTTATGCATAGTTCAAGGTCATTAACCACTGCGACCTGATCTGCCTTACAGACTGTTCTCCAGTTGATGTTGATAAGATTGTGGCTTGGAGATGAAACTGCTCACACAGTGGGATTTCTGCCCACTCCTTCCTCCTGTGGGGCCTTGGCATGTGGGGTTTTATGTCTGAGTCCCTCTCAGCAAAATAAGAGGTACTCTTTGTGCAGGCTGCCCACATTGCTCAGGTGGTCAATTCTTGTTTGTGGAAAAAGTAACAGACTGAATGGATGTTTTCTGACCTTGTCTTATGTGTGGATTTTAAATTATGTGTCATAACCTTTTAAAAATAACACTTGGTTATTCCAAGAAATAGCATGCAAGATATTCAGAAATATATAAAGATATGGAACTTGGCATGAGGTTTGCTGAAATACTAAAGCTGAAAATAGACTTTGCAACATACAGACTCAATATATATGCGTTTTCAGCTAAGGAAAGAAGATGCTGGCTATGCTAGTGGCTTTGCTTTGTGGGATATTTAAGGAAATCCATGACTGCAATCTGTAGGTTGCACAGATAAGTGGAAAGTTTTAAGTAAAACAAATAAAACAAAACCATTTCATTCCATTCTGGATACCACATTAAAGTACAGTAGCTTCAAATAATGGGTTCATAAAAAATAACATTGGCTGTCTCTCATGCAGTTTAGACATCTCATTATTGTGGGACTATGATTTGCAGACGGCGGAGTTTCCTTTTATAGTGCAGTCTTTCAGCTAAAATGGTTACGAACAGATCGATATACTTGTTATGAATAATCTCTTTCACAATCTAGGCAAATGTGACATAGTGGTTTTGACAGAAATAGAGGCAAGATGTGCTTTCAGCAATCTTGCAGCTGGTTCAATGAGGTGAAACCTGTAACTGACCTGCAGATTAGAGCAATAACAGAAGAAAATAATAATAATAAAAAAAAGGAGCAGCATGGTTCAGATTTGTAACTGATTTTTGTATTGGATGTATTTCTACGATGAGAAGGATGTGATGGAAGTAATAGTCAGATAACTTTGGGTTATCTGGAAGTTCTTACAAGAAAAAAAAAAGCTACAAAGCATTTATGAAAGACATTATTTTCATCTATCATTGTGCCAGAACTGCTGCATTCTACTGGTTAGATTTGTTCCATCTTTGACCTTTAAAATATTGGTTGTTTCCCAAATGACTTAAAGGTGACTAAGAAATCAAGTATAGTTTCTAAACAAATAGGAATTCAATATCTCATCTGGCACAGGACTGAGTTCCTGTAGCACCCCTCACTGAAGTCAAGAGGAGCCAAGGGTACAATCACCTTATAGCACTTAATGCCGTGTGTTTATCTGTCAGAGATACTTAACTGTGGAAAGCTTGAATGTTTTCCTATCATCATTTGAAGGCTCTTTGTTGCTTAGTAGAAGTCTCCATTTTAACTTAGGCCCTCAGCCTCACTACATAGTGCACAGGAAATATTAGGAATGCAGGACGCAGATTTCCAAGAAGTAGATGTTCATATAGACAAATGAACTAGGTAAAAAAAGAATGCAGAGGAAAAAAAGAAAAAAGAGAAAAAAAAGTGAAATTTAGGTAGCCAAGTGACAAACCTTAAAAAGTATGTAATATACCAAATTGCATCAGAATAGTCAACAAAAAAGATCTTTTATTTTGTCTGTAGATAATTCTGGTTCAAAACCATATTTTTCCTCTATCCACAACTATTTCCTGCATCCCTGATAAATCGCCAAGATCTCATACACTTTTGTGAAGGTCTCTCAAACTTCTCTGAGGCCACTCCTTTAGAACTGTACATGTAACTTAGTAGCGTGAAGCCAATTAATCTGTGCAGTGAATCTCTTGCTCAGCATTCTGAACACAGCTCTAAACACGTGTCAGATTCCAATCTTCCTTGCAATGCAATTGCAAAGAAATTATTTATACAAGTTGGAACAGCTCCAGTATAGAGACCCACTAGAAAACAACCAACAGCAAGATGAGCTGAGGCAAGGTGAAATTAAATATCACCTCCAAGTCAGAGAGAGAAGAAGTTTGAATCTAAGTCTCCTACATTTCACTTAGGTAGGCTAACTTGGGGAGTTTTACCCATCTCTACTGATCTGGACGAGGCTTTATCATTTTTTTTTCAATGATTAGCTGCCTGTTTTGTCTGATTTGTGTGTTTCCAGAAATTTATTGATGTCCTGAATCTCCATGCAAGTGGTCACTATGTATACCAGAAACAACTTTCTGTCACAGTTTTGGTGAGTGACACATCCTATTAACTTTTGGGTCTGCTTTTATTAGCAAGTATCTGGTCTATTTCTGGCCTAAACGTGCCTGTAGGATCAAGTCCTGCAATATAAGCAATAGGAAGGGAAGTGCTGCGGCTGACCTCCTGCTTTAAGGAATCTAGGCTGGAGCTGAGCTGCAGGTGACTTGGACAGCTTCGCATCTACTGGTATAAACGATTTACATTACAACAGAATACAGGCACTGCATTTGCTCAAAATGCTTTAAACTCTCAGACTAAAATGTGTGACAGGCCCTGATACAAAACACTTGAAAATAAAGTGGAGCATGCTTTCAGGTCCCATTCTCTCTTCAATATAAGTCCAACTGTACTACAGATGCTGAAGACAAAGCTACCCAGATGAGCTGTAGGTAATCATTTCTTTCTGAATTCCAGTGTCTGCAGTGGAAGCCTGCCCAAACAGAGGCTGGGTGAAAACTGAGGAAGAAAGACTTAGGTTTGAATTCTATTGATTTTGGATGGATGTTTTGGGTAGTATGCAAACTTTTTTTTTAGCTGTGCTAATGAAGTCTGGGATATGATCCTTTATGATCCTTGTGGAACAAAACAGTACTCTGAGCACCCATCCTGAACACAGGCTTTGTGTTGAACTTTTTTGTTGTTATTCTGGAATTAGCATAACATATTTTCCAGGAAGATTTTGTAAATGATAACCTTTATTTAATTAGGTTTAGAGACCAGTAATATTGCATTTGCTGAATTTTGAACTATGTGTACGTGCAATATAAAGAAGAATATTGATGTCAAAATTGGAATTTCAGTGCAATAAAATATGCCTTCTTCTTTCTGCACAGTAATAATGTCTTGTCATGACACTGATGCTAATTTTCATTCAGAATACAATGTAAGTGTAATTTGATGTATACTAGGAAAGGTATTTTATCAGCTAATCCACCCCTTTTCCTACAAACTACAAAAGCGTAGCCTTAAAGATGAACCGCTGTGGTTAACTGGCCCTTTTCCAAGAGTTAATGAAGTGGAGAATGGCAAAAGCAAAAAACTAATAGGGTTATTTCATAGATTTGGGCTGGAATAGGCATGCTACTTTGATTTTTCTGAACAGGTCAAAATGAACATGTCAAAACCTGTTGAGTATTTGTCCATTTTCTTCCTAAGAGTTTCAACAGAGTGTTTTTTGATGATATTTGTTTATTTTATTTATTTATTTATTTATTTATTTATTGGTAGGGATAGTCCAAAATCATCAGTAGGCGTTTTGATTGAATAATATCTCTAATCTTCCCATTGCAAGCAGATTATTTCAGTTCTTCTGTGATATCTTTAGAACGAAGAGTAGGAGGAAGTGTAGTTGTTATGAATTTATTAAAATGATTAGTTTTATAATAAAGTCATCTTTCATAACTGAATAACAGGAAAATATTGCCTTTTGCTGTGTACTTTATAGATGTGCAAGGATATATTCCTGTAACTTCAAAAAAGATTCATTTTTCTTCTTTAAATGAGTCAGGAGAATACAATATCTTTTAGAACAAATATTTTATTTTCTCTTCCTGATTGCTTTATTTTCTCATTGAATCACTAGACGGACATGTAAATTTCAGAGCTAGGGAGTCTGGACATTTTTTGGTGTTTATTTAAATATGCATGGATAATTTAAATAAATAATGTTTTGTCCTGTTAAAAGTAGGCTCTCTATTATATAATATGTTTAGATGAGTAAAGATATTAATAATAATTTGTACTTTATCTGTATAGTTTTTTGTAGTTGTGAACAAGGACTGGATTCTGTACTCTTCTACACAATATAGTACAAAAAAAAAGTATTTTCTGAGCAAAGCTTGCGTGGATCTCTGATCGAAGCATGTGGGATCAGGAGCAATTTGTATGCATTTCCTGCCTCTTCTTTTTTTGCCTTTCAGAATAAAGTTTTGGGACAGTGGGAACCATTTCTGGACAGCTAGATGAAGTAGGCTGACATGCCAGCAAAATTTACGGTAACTTAAGGTAAGTATAACTATTGGGAGCTGTGTGCTTTACTACAAAGTATCCCATATGGAGAAGGATTATTCAAGCGTTTAACTCTCTATTCTAATTTCTCAGGTTCCTCTGAGGAAAAGAACTGTTTGCATCAATGATTATTTGTCTCTTTTCTGAGGCTATTTTATAGGATTCACAGCTTAAGCTGGGTGACTATGGAGGAAGGGCCACTATTAATGGGAACTCATAAAAAAAAAAGATATGTTAAATATTGATTAACATAAGCAACAAACACAGAAATTCTTTGTATTAACTTTTGCCAAAAGCCTTTAGTATAAAAATCATAATTCCAAATGTTTAAATACTATTGTCCCGAAAAGGCATATGCCCCACACCCACACCAGAGGTCCACAGAAATTTTCTGTTAGATCCATTTCAGCACTGATCTGTGTCTTCTCTCTCTCAATGTATTCCTTTTTTACTAACTTAAACTATACAGTCTAACAAGGTAGCAAGTCTTCTGGGTCTTGGAAAAACATGCAACTTGACCTCTTTCCTGTGGCCTTGAAGAATCAAAATTGGGGAAGATATGTGTTTCCCTTTCAGAACATTTGAACTGCTGAAATTCTACTTACTCCTTGAAAAGAAAATTTAGTTCATGAAATATGCTATATTACAAAATCAAGTGAGAAGAGCAAATGTGATTGTCTCTATTAGCAAGCAATTGCCTTATTAACCCTGGGTTTAAAAATGCACATGCGCAAGACAAGTCATTTCTTTCAGGAGATTTGTGGAGCAAGCAGAGGAAAAGTTATTATCCCTGGAGGTCATTGAGAATAGCAGCAAATGGTATTATTTCAATGAGAACTGATTTGTGGAAAATTGATTTAGTAACATTTTAAAGGGCACCCACTCTAATAAACTCTCTGGCCATCCTCTGTTCTTACTGTGATAAATGAGGCTAAATCTTTGTCTTGTCTTGTATTTCCTGAGTGGAATGTGTTAAGGCACCTGAGGATATCAGGACACTCTGAGAACCATAGACAGGAGGTCTACTCTGCCTGGTCACTTTCTAAGCCACTGCGTTTGGACTTGATCCAGGCTTTCCTGAAAATCCTGGTCTCAGGTAGAGCAGACACGTTCTTGGAGCAGCTTATCTGAGAGCTGATAACCTGTGGTGACGCTGCTGCTGACCCTGAGACCAGCCATACCCCATGGAGTTTACACATACCTTCACCCCAGATTTTGGCTCATACGGGTTAAACTTTTAGAAGAAATATTGAATGCAGAACAAAGAGAACAATATTTCTTAGGATTGAAGTTAATTTTATTAACATTATACATAGATAGAACAAATTCAGAGACACTTCAATCTAGATAAGATGAATTTTTATCTTTCTCACTAGGCAGGTCAGTGTCTTTGGAATGTCCACACTGCTTCAGCTGAAATTCATATCTTGTTTCCACATACTGTAGTGTGCTTTCTTTCTCTGTTCAGTGTCTCCGTTACACGGTGGCTCATTCTCCTCATTGCCCCTGTTCGTGCTGGGAACAAGTTCTTTGTGGTCTGCCTCTCCGGCTTAAAGGTTCTTCCTGTGACTCATTTAAATGTATAAATACTTTGTTCCGTACTGCCTAATTCTGTAGTTTGCAACTACATTCTCCTCCTACTTTTAAAGGGAACTATTGCAAAAGTATTTCTGTCACATAAATTGCTACTGACATACCTTTTTCTTGGTCTGGGAGGAATGTGAGTTTCTTAATTACAGCACATACTATAAATGCTCAGCTCGGCTAAAAATTTATCTTATAGTGTGTACTTGTTCAAGAAAGGATAATTGGCAACCTGGACAGTGTAACAGTATGCTATTAGTAATTAACTCAATTTCCTTTTTTCCTTAATACTCATTTTAAACATGTTTTCTGATAAACTATGTCATACTTGCTCTTGAAATAGCTGATCATACTTTGGAAAGAGGGTATCATCTAGAAACCTGCAAATAAAAGAAGAGATTCTCCCAGAGGACAGAGACTGAACAATTAGTAATCCTGAAAATGCATCCTGATTAACTATATTATGTGCTAAAGTTAATGGATTTTATGAGTATGACAACTTTATACTTATTTCAGCACAATCAATGAACAAGTTAATTCTTAACTCATTTGTCAGCTCTCTAATGTTTTTGGCAATCTCCTGAGCAAGCTACTTTAGTGGATTTAATACATTTGTAAAACGAATACATCATAGATTGGGCATAGAGATTTGAGTACTTTTATAATGACACGTGGCCATTAAAGATGGCCTGCACACTGATTCTGTGGTAATGCTTCCCAAATCTGTAGAGCTTGTTAATGTTTGACAAGTTATTTTATGTTCTTATGGCCTAGTGTTTAATGGTGATTAATCCCATAGCAAAAGAGTTGTCTCAGCTTTTGACTGTTATTGCAGAACATGTGAAAAATAAAATGTGTCAGTTAAGTAAAATGCTCACATTCTAAAACACTCTTTATTTTACCCATAAGCAAGAACATTAAAGTTATACTACATCCAGAGAGAGAAGATTTGCAGCATTTATAATCAGCCAGCACTTTAATTTTTATTTTGGACTAGTATTACTCTGGAGCTATTTGAAATGTCCTAAAAACTGAAAGGCAATTGTTTTAAAGAGACAATTTTCATATAAAATTCCATAACACTTTGAACCTTCTTCACTAAAGGTCATAAAAACTGTAAAGAATAAAGCAGAATGGCTACAGATGATGCAGAGTTTGCTTTGGGTTGTACTGCTAGATAAAGCAAGGCAGCTTATACTTTGCAGGACTGGCCTCAAGTCATTCAGATACTGAGAGACCACCCTTGAGCAATGTTAAAGGCTGGTGACACCCTGGTCTGGGAATGTTTCTTTAGGAGCAAGCATGATGTGGAATCTACAATACTAGCAAAGGAGATGAAAATGTAGGATATTACATTCTGCACTTGATCTAACATCCCCCTAAAGACATTGTGGCTCTCATTCAGAAAGAAAAATGATGGGTTCAGATCCTTTTCTTTATTTGTGTGGCAGAAACAACACTTTTTGTATGCTTTGAAAAAGAGAATAGGACCCTCCTCAGTGTGAGAAGAAATCTCTTTGCAGCTACAGTAGACTTCTTTGTTTACATCTGAATTTTGATTGAAAGTGTGGGTCCTGAGAATAGAAAGAAACAAGGGATGTGAACAACTGGGCAATTAGTCATCGACTACAGGGTATCTCCTTATAATTCTCAGTGTTGTACTTTATTGTAAATGCAACTCCTGTTGACTAAAGAAAAGAAAAAAAGGGTTATAAGTGTGGTTCAACAGTGTGGCCCAAATTCTTCACTTACTTCTATAAGTTTAAGTGAAACACGATTTACATCTGTAAAAACAGGAGAGGAATCAAACACTTTCTACGCGTATTTTTAAGAATCTCCCTTAGCCATACAGTTTATTTTTTAAGCTTAAGAAATTTTTAACTCCAATATCTGTCCTAAATAGGAGTTTCTCAGAAGGTGAGCTAAAATTCTCTATTTACTTTAATGAGTCTTGTAACTGAATAAGTCCCTCAGAATATGAAGGTTTTTAACGATTCAAGATGGTAAGGATTAATGTCACATTGTCTTTTTTATTGTTCTATTTTTGTGCTAGAACACTGACCGAGTATGCGGATCTACCAACCACTTACCCCTTTGTGTAGTAACTAAGTAAGTGTCCTGGTTTCCTGGTGTGTATTGAAACTTTCCTGTAATTTAGTTTAGCTTATCTGAGTTTATGGTATTCTAATTTTATTCTCTTTTGTTTGTATTTTATCTTTGACCAAGAACCAACTTCTAGCCTTCTTTACTGCTCTTTGGCACTACAAGAACTCTGTGAAGAGGGTGCACAGAAGCAAATAAATATGTACATTAAGCTCCCCTTACCACAGGGAAATCTTGGGTTGGCTCTGAATCAGTATGGATAAGCCAGGATCAGTGTCAGCTCATTCCATTGACTTTGTTGTCTGTGTGGGCTAGGACCAGAGGGCTTGTGGCTGGAATCTGCTGCAACTAGATACTGTCTTGTTTCATGTTATTTATCAATTATAGTTTTTTTTTCACTTAAATATATTCAATGTGAAATTCCTATGCAGAAAAAGAAATACCGCAATATTGTTGAAAAAGTATGTTTCATGCTTTGCCTTCTGCATGGCAAGTGGAAATTACTAGCATTGTTGAAAAAGTATGTTTCATGCTTTGTCTTCTGCAATTTGGTAGTGGAAATTACTAGCAATTTTTAAAAACATCCAGTCCTCCTGAGATGAACAACTTATAGGAATATGTAGATTAAGATTAAAGACTCTGAGTAAATTTGAAAATGCTGGCTTAAACTCATTAATAATTCTCCAAACCCATTGCAAATTGCCCTGGAATTTGTAATTGTTGAAATAGCACATAGGTGTTTTTTATATCGAAGATAGTGATATGGACTGACAAACAAGCTATCACTTTCATGAAGGGGAATTGTGTGACCTCATGTCTTTTCAGCTGGGGAACTGATTGAATATTTCTTAGAAAAGTCAGAGAAATCAGATGCTATGTTGGATACGCTTTGTATCTGCACAGTACTCTGAAAACAAACAGCAGCTGTTTCACTGAGATTATAGTGTAGAGGAATCCTTGTATTCCTTATGGCTGATGTCTCAATTTCTGCTCCCAGTGGATGTATAAGTACAACATCTTATCTGACATAAATCCAATTATGGTGCCAGGTTGCCATAGAATAATAATTCCTGAGTGTATACTAATTGATTGAGTATGGCTGGAACATATAGGTTTTTTTCTTCCTCAGGTAAACTAAGGGAATCACACATAAGGATAAGTGGGCTCCTAGAATTAAGAAGATAAAATAACCATGAATACCCCATAAAATATAAGAAGGCTTTAGTTTATTTCTAGGGAATAAATATAGGGATTATATTTGTACAAGTTAAAAGTGATATTCACAGGGCTATTAAAACCAAGCACGTATGGCTAGTAAACTTTTCACATCAACACGGTCCAGCTAGTTAAGATTGAATTTCTCATCATCTTGACTCTGCAAAATTCTAGATCTGTTGTATACACATAATGTCTGTTTGCATTAGTCTGATATTGCTTATAGTTTTGCTCTTTATTGTACCTCTGCTCTCAAGCGAGAGACTGTATTGATATTATTTGGGCAAGGCTGAGTGAGCTGGGACTCTTTAGCTTGGAGAAGAGAAAGCTGGGGGGTTCTTATCAAAGTTTATATATATCTGCTGGGAGGGAGCAAAGAAGGAGGAGCCAGACTCATCTTGGTGATGGCCAGTAACAGTATGAAAGGCAAAGGGCACAAACTGAAACTCAGGAAGATTCATCTGAATGTAAGAAAACTCAGTTCCACTGTGAGGGTTTTGAATGTTGGAGCAGCTTGCCTGGACAGGCTGTGAAGTCTCCATCCTTGGAGACCCTGTAGACCCAGCTGAACGTGGTCCTGGGCCACCTGCTCTAGCTGAGCTTCTTTTGAACAGGGTGGGATTGGACCAGATGCCCTCCAGAGGTGCTTTCCAGCCCCAACTATCCTGTGATTCTCTGACAAATCTATTTTTCTTTTTCTTTTCCTTTTTTTTTCTCCTCAGGAGTCAATAACACAGAATTACTCCTACCTACTGTTTATCCATAGGTAGATGAAACTGAGACTTCATTAAATATAAGACTTCTTATTCATATTCCAGCACTCATCCAGCAGTAATTCCAGACAAGCTAATGTCTACGGGATGTCTGCACAAAACAGATATCACAAAAACTCTCTTCATTAGTCTGGCTTTTGGACTCTGTTATACTAGCACAGAAGGAGGAGATTAATTTAGGCACCAAGGAGCTTTCTTTTATATTCAGATATCTTTATATTCAAGACAAACAAGGCATTGCTGATATTAATTTCTATGACTGTGCATGTGGCATAAAGTTCTCAAATATAAAACATTAGTCTGGGGTCTAGAGAGCTTTTTCTTTCTTCATTCCATATTCCTGTAGCAGTCCTTAATACTACAGTCATATCACCAGAACTGAAATAAATTTTTATTGTTATAAGTTCCCCAAAAGGGTAACAATCTGTAAAGCCATATTTTGCAATGTCTTGTGACAAAGAAGATTGAGTGAAAAGGAGCTATTGCAAACACCTTCACCTTTAGTGGAAAATGAATATGAAAATTCTATTAATGTAGAAACTCTTGTCCCCACAAGGTCCTCTGCAGTGTAATGTGGGTTGTCAGACTGAAGAGTCATGAAAATCAGTGAATACCTGGGGGAAATAGAGGAAGAAGTTTAACTCAACAGAGCAGTGAGAGCTTGCAGAAACCCACCCTTGCAAGCCTGCTTTTTTGATGGATTTCTCTCTCCCGCTAGCCCTTCCAATAACTTCCAAGGCAGGGGATACCTTGCCACTCTCTGAGCTCTGACTTTTTTCTCATCAGGAGCAATAACAATATATTGCAGAGGAACTTCCAATCTGAATCTCTTTGCTCAC
>NW_010584388.1:605326-617462 GCF_000705375.1 Tinamus guttatus | reverse complement strand
TTACTGAGAGCTTCCTAACACCCTGTTCCCATATTTTGTTCTCAATCTCTCTGATTGTCACTTCTGTGAATATAAGTCTTTTTTTATGGCCTGGGAATTTGTTTTGGTCCACTTATACCACTGCCGAATATATCTCCTCACTGCCTACCCCTCCACTGCTTTTTTTCTCTTTTTTTTTTTTACTCCTTTTACTAGCTAAATTAGCAGATAGACCTCATAGAAGAGGGGATAGACTTCATAGACGAGACAATTCAATATTTCAGATTTTTTTTTGTTTCTCAGATGTATGCATGGAGCTCTGATGAAGAGCTGAATTCATATGTGGTACACAAGGTAAAAATAAGGCATAATGCAAACTATATGATGTTTTAAAGCCAGCTTAGTTATCTTAACTAGGAAGATGGCTCAGCAAATTTTCAATATAATCTGCCTTCTCTAAGACAGCACAGGCCAGGGAGTCTCTCATTTGTGTTCCCCACAAAATGATTCCTAGATACTTAACACTGCTGACCTCAAAACATGTCTTTATAAATACGTGGAGCCGGTCAGATCTATAATTAAGATAGATAAACTGATTTTGGTCTGCATTGTTCTTATTTCTGCCTGGTTCGTCTATAAACTTACCAGTGCACCCACAGCTAGCAGAGAATTACCTTGGACTTGCTGTTATTACCTTAATCTCTGTCAGACCTCCTGTACTTAAATCAAAGTTAACTGACATAATAAACGGCGGGGAGAAAGTATAATTTATAGAAGGAGATGCTTTAGCCTACCTAACTCCTCTAAACCACCTTGCATGGGAGTTATATTGTGTTACATTACCTTTCACATTCTGAGGAGCAGCTTATGAAATACTAAGGGAATTCAAGTGGATATTATGGGATCTGTCTTACAGCACCTTACATATCATTTCTGAATTTGGCTCACGGGCATACTGACCGAGAAGAGGGAACAAGACATCCACAACAGCCAGCAAATGAAACAATACTTTAACATCAGGGGAAAATATTAAGGCAGACAGTGTTGTAATGTGAATAAGCAGAACAGTAACTTGATAGGAAACAGAGTAATGGCCTTGGACTTAAGCGAGACAGCAGATCTGTAAATATGGCATGCAGCTGAGGTCAGCCTTTAATCCCAGACTTTAAGGCAAGGGCATATTAAATTATCACTACCAGGAATTACTTGTTTGGGGGAATTGTATTTGCAGCACTCAGATCTCTTCCTCCAAACATGTGGCAGACTGGGCTGTTGCTGGCTGCTTTCCTCAAACCTGGCTGATGCCCTCAGGCAAGCTGCACTTGCCTGAGAGAGCAACATACATGATACTGCTCTACTGTTATCAAGGTTAGTTTTGGGGAGGCCATGCTGATCAGTGATATGTGTGCATGATGCTTAAAAATAAACTGATCCTTAAAAATAAACTGATATAAATAGTGAGGGTTATCACCTCTGGCTGACAGTTACATCTCAAAGCTTTAAGCCTCTATTAATCAGAGGCTTGGAAAAATGCTGGAAAAATATGCCACATAGCTGAATAGTATCTAATGATACTCAGAGTCATGTGAATCTAGTGCAATATTTATCAGTGAATGCTTCAGCCATATGCATCAGTATTTGGCCAGTTACACAGTTTATAAGCATAGGACAATTTAATTTATAAAATTTCTTTGCTATTGAAAGTAATTTTATTTTATTGATTCTTTCATACAAAGTTCTACCTAAATTGTTTTTTGAAAATGGACAGTAGATTAACTGGATAATATGTCTTGACATTAGTGATTGGAAGTGTTGCTTCCTGAAAATCTAGTTCACTATTTGACTCAAAACAAAGTGTTATATACAAACATTTCATAGTTAACTGGAGTACTATCCCTTTCATTTTAGAAAAATTCTGCATAATTTCCTTAAGAGATGCTTTACCTTGTGTCTCCTTATCGTTATTCTTATCCTGCATAATTTCTTGAGGAAAGTTCCCCACCCCTCTGAATAAAAAGTTGATTTCCAGCTTTTTGGTAATATAAAAGTAAATTTTACAAAAATATATGTGATAAGGTCATGTTAAATGAAAACTTCTGATTAACTTCACCAATATGCACAGCTCTTTTATTTTCCCATGTGAATGAATAGCCCCCTTCTCTCATGAATAGTAAAAGAAATGACATTTATATTTGCACACATATACACATACATCAACAAGTGAAACATCTCAGCAACTGAAAGCCCCAATCTTACTACCTGATTATTTTGAAATATATTTCAGACTGCCTAAAGCTAGATAATATATTTTTCCGTGATTGAAAACTATCTCTCAACTCTTAAATTTAAATCTTAAGGAAAAATATGAATTACCAGATAATTTAATAGGTCTAATTCAAATATTCATTCTGGATTAATGAATAGGCTTGAATAGAATAGGCAAAAGTGAGGACTCATTTCAAACATAAGCTATCTTGAGATACAGCATTTAATACCTCTTACTAAGTTTATCAAACTAATGAATTCTTGTTACTTAAGAGAATGTACCAGGCTTAAACAGTAATTCTGCTTGCTACCAAAGCTTTCTTGGAAGTTTGCTTATACACATAATTGTAAGAAACTATGGTAGCTCTTTCCTACTAATGCTTTTAATCTGACAATTATACTACATATTCTTGTCAGCCCAATTTGTCATTCTCAATTATGGATGTAATCCAAGCACCAGGTAGATAGCAGCCTACCAGATCTTAGACTTAATGACTCTGTTTTGTGTTATTTTACCAGTGCAGCCTATTTCATGTATCAAGTAAATTAGTTTGGATTGTCTTAATTTATATAAAAATATAATTGTGTTTTTTATTGTTCTTCCTACATTTCTACTGTTTAACCTTTTTACTGTTTCCAGTAGCTTTGCCCCTTTAGCATGCTGATACTTCTCAAAACTCTCTTTACAATGCTCTGTCTTATTATGCCTGAAATATAGACTGTAGAAGTGCTACTTCTAAAAAATGTAATGTCACAAGTCCTTGTAGTTACTGGCCAGTATGCAGAGTTCTGGATTTTCTTTAACCTTCAAGGAATTAGTTGAATGATGTGGTCAACACCGAGTTGATGCGAGAAACCGTGATTTTACTATCGTGTATCTTCTTTTCTTTTAAAAAGGTTCAACTTCACATTTTTACCCATTTCTACTAAAAATTCTCACTTCTTTTCTAGTTTGAGTCTTTGTTAACTATTCACAAGTCTAGTACTCATCTTCAAAAACTGTAATATGGATGGAGATTATTGAAACTGAGATAATGCTTATTGAGAAAAAGAAAGACTAACTTAGCCAAAATTTTGAGTAGAGAGAGATAAAAGGTCAGCTGGGAGATACAGTATGAGTATGCTACTCTGGATATACCCTGGAGCAGAAGGACAAGGCTCAAAGACTGTAATATGTGTGTTGATATGAATGTGATGAATTCCTTTGTAAATGCATGATAAAGAAAGAATCAAAACATTTATTTTGAAATGCATCAGAATAATAAGAACATGAATAAAGTCAGTAATTTCTTTATAAAAATGATAAAACAATAATACATTGCATTAATAGAAATAACTTATAAATTAATGCCCAAAGGAAATGTTTTTCTTTAATTTGGATATTCCGTGATAAAGGAACTGTTGTCAGTTTTCATCTGTGGCTTACATTACCATCTGTCAATTATCCTCTTTAAAGTTTAATGGCACTCAGAATCAACCAAACTGCTCCCACGGGAATCAATGGTAGAGCTTTCATCAATTTCAAAGGAGCAGATCAAAACTGACTAAGCACTTTTGAGTATCCATTCAGACTTCCTTTCAATTTGCTTCTCAGATTCAAGAACTGTACACATATTCCCTTAATATTTTGCATATAAATCACTTCAGAAAGATACATAGAAAAGACATAAGAAAAGTCAATCAATAGCTCATATTTACTTCCATGCATTATAATAAAAGAATAAAAGGGCATTCAAAGTAAATGCAGAGAAAAACAAATGTTTACATATGGATTTGCTTTCTGAAACTCAGCAGCACAGGATAGAATTAGATAGACAGCATAGTAAACTTTAAAAGCATATTCCAACATCACACAAATGAGAAAAGCATTCTTCTAGAGCTCCTAAGATAAAATTTTAAGGACTATTAATCATATTTCAGAACAAAACTTACTCATTAGTTACGGTCAGGAAGAAATGTTTTCTTTGGTTTTCTTTGAAAGCGTAGCATTTCTAATAGGGACAATGCTGAGTGATCCAAAAGTTTATAGTTGAATCACTTTTTATTACATCTTTGTCAAAAGTGTGGCCAGGATAATGGACAATTGGATAGAATATTTCATGACTAAAAAAAAATCTGTTGAAAAAGGAGCTGCAGTATGAAAGTGCAAATAGAGTTATATTTTTTTATTTAGCAGCTTGGAGAAACTTATTTTTCTTCATTGATCACCGTCGTTTGATTCACTATATATCATGTCCAAACATGTGAGAGAAAGTTTAAGTATCTAGTTGGTTTGAATTCGAGATATGTGTTAGAGTGTGAATTTGCTCTTGAACACATCCTTGCAGCTGTAAAGATATCTGACTGAATGCAAATATTTGATAACATTCCAGAAATCCCTGAACAAAATTCCAAGACTATCTGTCTCATCTTGACTCCTAGGTTGTCATATTTCATTTGTCGTCGTCTTTATTACCTGTACATGGTGCCCTTGTACAAGATGTACATTGTCCTTTTCAAAGTTACCACAGAATCACATCCTTGTTTTGTTTTTATTTTTTTGTTGTTGTTGTTTTGTTTTTGTTTTTGTTTTTTTCATATAAACACATCTATCTAGATTTTTCAATCTTTGGAACACTTATTTTACCTTACAACTTCCTGCTGCTCTCTTCTGTGATAGGCTTGAGAATGCACACTAAATTATTCTGAGTTTCAAGTACTGCAGTGGTTAATTCAGTTTCCTTTTCTGCTCAGAAACTTCAGATGGTTTTGTGAACATTTTAGCATCATGTAATTCTTATGAGAGAGAGAGAGAGAATGAATTTCTGCATTTATCTTAAAATAACATTTTTGTTTCTTGTGATGAACATTTATTCTTTAATTTGGGATGCTATTTCTTTCCCCCAAAATTAGGTAAAATTTTTTAAGGAACATGCATTAGCAACTAACTCTATCATTACCTATCAGGGATAGGCTTGTCTTTGTTTCTTAATCATTTGTTCCAGAAGTGATTACAGAATATTTTTCTGCTGGAGATGGAGTGCATCAGAATTGCTAGAATGCAATCTTTTGTTGGTTTAATGGAAAAGACTGGGTAGCAATGAATAAAAGATTGGCAAGACCATTTACCAGAGACAAAACCCCAAAATATTATGCCTTAAATTATGCATCTATTTAGTTGTGTGAATTTAAAATAGCAGTTATTTTAATAAAATGCAAGTGAATATTCTGCATTTCAGTGTGACTGATGTCAAAATGTGATTTCACATTTCAGTGTGACTTTTTTCAACGTAAATTTTTAGTTAGCACAATACAACAAAGTTACGACTGTTGTTTCTGAGTAGTGGTTGTGTACGTTAAAAAGCTAAACGACCCAATGATCTTAAACTGCCAACTGAAGTGTGAGTGAGTAGTTACACTGCTCTAAACATAGTAAGACAACATATACACGAGTTCAAATATTGACAAAAGTCTGATTAATATTAATTCCTCCTTTCACACCAGCATTTTTGTTTTCAATTGCTTGTGCAGAATAGCCCATTTGCAAAGCAATTATTGACTGGGTGCTCAGACCACAGCTAGCTGCAACACACTTGAGACTGTACGTACGCAATCAAGCATCTATAAGAGGGGTAAAATATGGTGTCTATCTGAATGTCTTCCTGATTGATGTTTGTTTATTTAATCCCACTTTAACAAAACGGTTTTATAAACAAGTTTTCTTCATTTTTATTAGAGTGCATTGCATCTATAGCTTCCCTCGGTTAGACTTCAGACTTCATTATATGAGATATGTATCATTTTATTATGTGAGGCAAAATGAATTCAACGATAGAAAAGTAGACTTTCAGAGGATTTTTAAATTGATAGGTTACTAAAAATGATGTGTTCAAGACATACTGAAGTATAAGCCAAGCAGGTTTTTTGGAGTAGCTGGCAGATGGAATGACACAATGATGATAATAAGAGTATTCAAAAGAAACCTGAAGAACAGATTTGATTGCTTAAGTCTGTAAACTGCAACCTCAGCCTAATATCTCAGTTGTTCTTACTGAAGATATTCTGGGCAGCCCCCCAACATGTTAGCTTTGAAACTGTACTTATTTTCTACATACTGTCACTTACTTATTTATACGAGCAGTTTAGACCCTTATTTGAAAGTACTTATTTTCTACATACTGTCACTTATTTATACGAGCAATTTAGACTCTTATTTGAATCCGAGTAGCTTGAAATCAATACAGATACTTATGGTGTTTTTCTATAATAGTGAAAAAAAGCCCAAATTGCACTATTTTTTTCTTGTATTAATTAATGTGGTTTTCATGTTATAATTTTCATTAGCTAATCAGAATAGCAAAAAGTGTTTTTTTAATTACTTCAATATGGTCATCATCCTCCTTCAGAGTAGTATAAGATATCAGACTTCTTGACATTGGAGAATGTCTGAGCTATCTATGCACTGAGTATATTCTGAATTTATCTTATTCTAGTCCCACAAATCACCAGTTCTGGAACAGAGATATTACAAACAGTACAGGCCAGCTGGCTATTTAAATGATCTAAAACTATATCCAGGGAACAGATGTATCCTAGAAGTTAATACACTGAAAAGGATAGGGCAGACTCTGAGTCTTTTGCTTTCGAAACTTACTTTTGTATCAAGATTCAATGAAAATTTTTCAGATGACAGAATAACAGAAAATATATGTGGAACAAGAGAATTTTAAAAACTTTTAAATCTATGGAATTATATATAATGAGCTATGTAAAATGCAAGATGGTTATGTAAATATTATATATACATAAAATATAAAATACAGTATATAATATTCTATGTACATATACTGCATATATTGTACCAAAGGTTTTCTTGAATTATTGTTTAAATCAAAGGGAGACACCTAGAGAATTTAATATATACTCACTCTCAGAAGTTTATCACATTTTGTATAGTGACTCTTCTAAAAGAGCTGCTGTATGTATCCCTCAGCTCATGCTGAGAATACTGCAGCATGGAATGTGATATTACTCATCTGAAAGAAAAAGAGAATTTCTCTACATGATAACCTTCAAGATAATAAATATAATCACCTCTAATACTAGAATTTATGTTCTCTGGCCATTCATTCATTGTTTTATTACATTTGGAGTATTCCAAATTAAGTTACAAATCAACATGATATGAATTTGTTATTTCATTTAAATTTGAGATTTAACAGAAACACATGTACAGCAGCAACACTACATATGGGCAAAACACATGAGGATATTGATACACTAACACAGCAAAATTAATATACCCAACTAAATCCAGTGCTAGATTTATATTGAATGGTTCATGAGCATACATACCTCTGATCATAAGAAAGCTGACTAGCGCTACCCTGATAACACATTTTAATTGCTACAGCACATGCACATGGAATCCAGAGATGCTCCCTGTTCTATAAAGCTTGAAAGGAAACCTGCCCTTTAAAGAGGGAAGTTTTCTTTCTTTCTTTAATTGACCCTCATCTGCATACACATAGAACAGGACCATACTTATCTGCTGCATGCTTTCAGTGCATGACTAATAAATAAGAAATAGCAAATAAAGATATAATAAATCAGGACCAATATTAATGTTCACGGCAGTCAAGAGCAGGCTGTTCCTGATTAACATTGGTAGGGGCCCATCCTTGGAGGGGTTTCCTTCTCATCTGCATGCTTGCTCAAAGAGCTCCATGCAAGGTCTGCAAAAGCCTTTGCAGAGTTGCAGTGGACCCTGGTAGGTTGGCCACCTCACTGCACCACAGTTGTGCTGCTGTGTTGTGGCCTCTAACCCCCTCAGTGATCTTGTACGCCAGATGCATGTCGTCAGGATATCAAACATCAGTCTGACACAGTGGTGACATGGTGTGGCAGCAGTAGGTCAACCAACGATCAGCCAGCATTGTCAAGTCAATGGAGCCACAAGGAATGAAAAAAGGGCTCTGCTGCAAAGGCATGAGATGCAGCCAACAACTTTTCATGAACTTTAGATATGTAGCCATTTCTGCAGTGAACAGAGTACAGATTTTTCCCAGATTATTCCCAGCACAGATTATGCACAGTTACAAAACAAGATAAGCAGAAGAGAGCTAATCCCACTCTGGAGGTTGTTAGAAGATGAGGAGCATATCCCATGGAAACTTGTTGCAAATTTGGGAATTTCCTTTGACATAGTTTGAGAGCAAGCTAGACCCAATGTAGGCTGCAGTGCACATATTCATAGTTAAACCTATAGGAACAAGTGAACCCTGGTGCATTTCTCAGTCTTGCTTTGCATTAGCAGAATGCATTGTTTCCAAGCAGGAAAACCTCATCCAGATTCAAACTGTGTAGATAACAAGCAAAATTCATTCTGGCACAACATCTGCTTGATCTCCACCTGCATCCATCAACATCCTATGAAGACCACATAAAAATCTATCAATCAGAGTGATTACCAGTGGTCTTGGAGTCACGGCTGATGTGAAAGGAGTAGATGCAGAGAGCAAAGGTATGCCAGAGGCCATCAAACAACAGGAAGCAGCAGCAATTTAATAGTCTAATGCCCTAAATTTTGGGGGAGCTTTACATGACATTCTTTGTGCCTTACCTATATTTTTGGTTGACAAATAGTATTAAAGAAGAACATGTAACATAGCGAAGGGTGGCCTACTTAGGTTTATTGTGCTGAACTTAACAAGGTTTCTTTTAGGAATTATATATATGAATTCTTATAACATATAAATTGTTTATGTTTTGGCCTTCTTATGCACTTCTCCTTCCAATTTACAAATGCCAGACCACAATATCTGCTGAATACGTATGTCTGTATGAATCTTCTCCTCCTCCCCGCAAAACCCTTCCATTTCAGTCAAACCTGCTTTTAACGGCAACAGTAGAGACATGGAAAACTCTTGAAAGGATCACTTCAAGGTCATCTCATCCACTTGATGGAACTCAGGATTCCTTGTATTTATGTAATTCCTAGTGGATAGCTATCTAATCATTTTTAAGACCCTCAATGGCATATACTCCACAGCCTTACTCAACTAACTGTTCTATTGATTTTCTTGTTTTCAGAAAAATTTTGGCCTTGTTTAATCTTTATGCAATAAACCTATTCTTTTTTTTTCCATTCATGATAAATGTGGAAGACATTATTCTTATAGTTTCAGAAGCCACATTTACATACCTAGAAACTTTCCTTTCTTAAGATAAAAAAGCATTACCTTTCAATTATTTCTTGGGACTGAAACTTGGCCATTTTTACTGCTCTTTTCTGGCCTGCCTTTTAGGGTGTGACATCTCAATGTTCATTATCCAAAACTGGTTGAAATATTTCAGTTGAGAACATACCTGATAAGGGAAGAAAGATAACTTCATGATTTTTGCACTAAAAATTCCTCTCTGCTATTAGAAGGCATAGCAACACTTGTCGTTAATGACTGTTGTCATTAACACTACTTGGATTTAGCCCATTTGAGGTTTGGCAAATTAATCAATAAAAATGATTTGAAAATATTTTCAAAAGTAGTGTAATGATTTAGTCACAGCTTGACCACATATTTCATTAGGTTATATCACTTGTCAGTTTTAATTTATATAGTCTAATTGTAAGTAGGCAATTTCCTAATTATCATTACATGCAACAGTCAGAAACATTAGTCATAAACAATCTGTGACCTTTAATCGTTATTTTAATATGACTAGTTGTTAATTAAAAATAGACTAGAAACCATCTGAATATTTCTGATTATACCATAGCATGATATTCTCTAATCAAATAGGGGAAAGAATCTTGTGTATATGTTTAACGTATGTAAATAAACCATTAAAATACTCTATTAACAGAACTGTTATCAATTTAATGTGATTCTTTGTTGCCACCTTAAAAAGGATCTATTTATCTCTAAAAAGATAGCAGCTACTCTGGTAGGTCTGAAGAAGGTCCATTCAAGATTTGTGTCGAGGAATCTTAGTGGGGAAATGCTCTAGTTATCAATTGATATTGACTCTTTGTAGTATCACAGGAGGTTCTGAGCTGTTCTGAGAATCAGAAAAGCCAGGAGGTGGTGGAACTCCTGATTTCCAATTGTTTTCAGTGAGCCAGATTTCTATGATCATATCAAGTAAAAAAAAAAAAAAAAAGAGTTGCTGGGCCTGCAGATTTCAACTTTTGGTGACAGAGGGACTAAAAAGATTGTTTTAGTTGGTAGAAATTATATAAGTATTATAAGTAATGGAACATATTCTGTGCTGATTTACACATTTTCAAACACCCCTGAAGGGAGAGATTTTAATGGAATGTAAGTTATGAGGGAATGACATTTGGACCGCATTCAGTTTTTATTCATTCTTATATTTTACTGTGCAAGGAAAACCCTTTATTTAAAGGACCAAGGACCATATTGGGCTACTGGACCTCGTGCTATCAAATAGGGAGGGCCTAGTAGGAGATGTGAAGGTGGGGGGTAGCCTCGGCTGCAGTGACCATGAGTTGGTGGAGTTCAGGATTCAACGAGGAGGAGGCAGGGCTGTAAGTAGCCTTGCGACGATGGACTTCAGGAGGGCCAAGTTTAGCCTCTTCAGAGACCTCCTCGGTAGAATCCCATGGGCTAGTGCTCTAGAAGGCAGGGGGGCCCAAGAGAGCTGGTTAGTTTTCAAGCGGCACTTCCTCCACGCCCAGCAGCAGTGCATCCCTGTGTGTAGGAAGGGAGGCAGAGGGGGCAGGCGACCTGCGTGGATGAGTCGGGAGCTTGTGGCAATGCTCAAGCAGAAGGCAGCGGTATACAAAAGGTGGAAAAAAGGACAGGTCCCCTGGGAGAAATACAGGAACGTAGTCAGGGAATGTAGAGATGCGACAAGGAAAGCAAAGGCACGTCTGGAAGGCAAGCTGGCAAGGGACTTTAAAAATAACAAAAAAAAATTCTTCAAATACATTAACAGCAAAAGGAAGATCAGGGAAAACGTGGGTCCGCTGGAGGACGGGATGGGCACCTTGGTTACAAATAACACAGAAAAAGCAGAGTTGCTCAATGCCTTCTTTGCTTCGGTGTTTACCAAGGGCAGCCCTTTAGAGCCCCAGGCCCTAGAGACAAGAGAAGAAGCGGGTGGAGAGGAAGACTTGCCCTGGGTAGAGGAAGACTGGGTCAGAGAGCACCTAAGGAACCTCGATACCCACAAATCCATGGGCCCTGATGGGATGCACCCCAGAGTGCTGCCGGGAGCTGGCAGATGCCATAGCTAAGCCGCTCTCCATCATCTTTGAAAGATCCTGGAGAACGAGGGAGATGCTGGAGGACTGGAAGAAGGCCAATGTCACGCCAGTCTTCAAAAAAGGCAAGAAGGAGGACCCAGGCAACTACAGGCCAGTCAGCCTCACCTCCGTCCCCGGAAAAGTGATGGAACGGCTCATACTGGCCGTTGTCTCCAGGCACATGGAGGACAAGAAGGTGCTCAAGAGTAGTCAGCATGGATTCACCAAGGGAAAATCTTGCCTGACTAACCTGATAGCCTTCTATGATGAAATGACCGGCTGGATAGACGAGGGGAGAGCGGTGGATGTCGTCTATCTCGACTTCACCAAGGCTTTTGACACCGTCCCTCACAACATCCTCCTGGGCAAGCTCCGGAAGTGTGGGATAGATGAGTGGACAGTGAGATGGATTAGGAACTGGCTGGATGGCAGGGCCCAGAGAGTGGTGATCAGCGGTGCAGAGTCTAGTTGGAGGCCTGTGGCTAGTGGGGTCCCCCAGGGGTCAGTCCTTGGTCCAGTCCTGTTCAATTTATTCATCAATGACCTGGATGAAGGCACAGAGTGCTCCCTCAGCAAGTTTGCTGATGATACCAAACGGGGAGGAGTAGCTGATACCCCAGAGGGCTGCACTGCCATCCAGAGGGA